>JAECMU010244393.1:0-10945 GCA_016106625.1 Dracogyra subfuscus | reverse complement strand
AATGAAATGATTCCATCATATTTCTTTTACCAAATATAACTCTCCTAGTTTGTTTAAAATGTGATGCACCATCAGTGTTCACTGACAGTGTTCACACTAAGACAGAGGCTCCTTGTTCAGAATAAATGTATGAGTCAACTATGTATAACCAATGCGTGTACGACAAAAGACTATTCCATTTCCTTTCTGCATATCACCCACCCCGTTATACGAGGACTGACAATTTCCAATCAGGCTTTTCCCCAGCATTTGTTTAAGGCGCTTATATATCATTATAACACAAATCAGAATCCCAGGAATGGCTTGATCGAATGAAATCTGTTCGCAACCGCACCGTTCCGATTATCTTGCCAAGTTGAAAAGATAAATAGATTAATATGATGTTTAAAATCAGTAAACGGTACAGCAGCCCTGTCATGAGCTGAATATAACACAAGTATATACACAACCAGGGACTGGGGCTTGTCTTGGTACATTTAGAATATGTACTGTGGAAAGCTTGTACGTCAATCCTCACAAGTCATGTTAGAGTGTTGGACGTGTAAAACTTTCTCTGCAATATAACACCAAGATTAAATAATTCCCAAAAACATCCAACTCATAATGCGTCGTTTGATAACGAATATATGAAGTTATTTGACGCAAGGCCGAATGCTATCCTTACATGTGGTTTCCAACATTGATTTAACACACACTTTGGAAACACCTTCATATTTTGTTTTCCCTCCTTAGTGTATCATATTTTGTTTTCCCTCTTTAGTGTATCAAACAATTTTAGTGTATCAAACAATTTTAGTGTATAAAAAACACGTTAAAATTGTGTTTGACTCTTGTGCATCTGGAGAAAGGTCGTACAGATGTTGTATAAAAACAATATTTTATGGACATTTAAGACCGATACCGTGATTACATTCCTGATCATACACACGAGTTACAGGATGGGAATTATGTGGCTTGTTCTACCGTTTTTTCCATTGGACACAATAATTTCCACAACTGGTGTACAAAGGCGATAGTATATACTATCCTGTCTGTGGGGTGCTAACAAAAGATAAATAGAGACAGAGAATACCTTTCAGTCACATCTCCATTCTGTATTACCAATAACTTTTAACATATTGAGAACGTATAAGCCTTTCTTTTTAACATATTTTAGATGGGACACAAAAGAAAGTTTCCTGTCAAATAAAACACCTTGAAATTTGCTCTACTCCATAACTGGAATCGGATTTGTCTCCAGTAACTACTGTGGGTCTACGTAGAGATCTCTTTTCTGCCAGATATGCATACAGACAGTCTTTGTCTTTGAGAATCTAAAGGCATTGTCAGTTGCCCATTGTTGATATTTTTTTCAAATGAAATTTCAACTGACGTTCATTGACAAAAATAAAGAGAGGACGTTGACCATGCAGCTATTTTCAAATTTCATACTTCCACTAAATCAAAAACGACTGATATAAAGTGTTGATTATGGATAAAAGCAAGATGATCAAGCGTGCTACATCTATATCTGAATCCACACTGCACAGCAGTAAGCAAGTTCTGAGATTCAAGATACCAGACAAGTCTACGATTGATCAATCGTTCCATGATTTTACTAATTTTTCAAAACGATAGGGCGATAACTAGTAAAATTTCGTGGATCCTTATCAGGCATGCATACTGCATAGTCTGTAGACTGAGTTTCCATTCTATGCCTGTTTACGCATTTTAAAATTTACATAAGGTGACCCATCACCCATGTTTTACAGTCATAAGTGTGTGTATTGTTTAAACCAAACCAAACAAAATGGTTAATTTTCTACACTAAAATAACAGAATAACGTAACACTGTCATTTTACTAAAGCAAATAACACTAAAATAGCTACGCAACATTTTCACTTAAACTTGTTTTCGTCCTTATGTTCAATTAAGATTCAAGCAACCTAACACCCTTTATTTCGAGAGATCTGGAAAGGGAAGCAACCGTCGTTAAACTTATGCAAGAATCAACCATGTTTTCACAGAACACTTTTACGAGTTGGCTCCCCTTTCAACACTACATAACCTAACGGTCAAATCGGTTCTGATTCCCAACAAACTAAAATACATTAAAAGGATAATATTTTCAATAGATTTAAATCACTGACATATTCCGTCGATTGGCATGCTATAGTTGTGTGATCCTAAAAGCATGGTCGCTGGATACAATTGCATTGCCAATATTTTATTAAAACAACTTTTAATATTTAATTATAGTAGACACATTTCTATTTTACTTTTGGTAGCCAACGTATTAGGATTTAATGGGTGCGTGTCTCAATGACAATATATTATCACATTTCCGAATACAATTAGATCTTGTTACAAATACGTCCTTCAAAAATGGCATCTTGAATTATGTATACAGGTTAAAACGTTTGTCTTGGTATGCAGTCTTGGTGAAAGGCACTGATCATTAAACCAGCAATTTCAGAGCACTTCTAAATCAATACATGTCTAGTACCGGGTCGAACATATATTTATGTTTCCTACATTTAAAGGGACATTCCCGAGTTTGTTGCATTGTAAGATATTTCTGACTAATAAAATATTTCTACGATTAAACTTACATATCAAATATATGTTTTTGTTTAGAATATCAATGTCTGTATATTCAATGTGTTTCTGGTCGTTATAATATTTGTAAGGAGCACAAATTGGATTTCGTCTTCAAATAATTTCGTACGTACGAAAAAAATATTGTTTAGGAAATAAAATGACAATTAACCTAGTACAAATATATATATTTTTTTTTGTTTGGTTTTTTTTTTTGGTTTTTTTTAATTGTCCCCAGTTCATTTTGACGATGCCAGGGTTGGGGTTCCCTGATTCATCGCCTCACAGAATATGAATTAGATTATACACGCTAAATACTGGGAGTACATACACATTGTGGTAATATGCTGATTATAGTAATAGTAATACTTATTCAAATAATGTATATGGTGATACATTTAATATTACTGCATATGCATATGTACATGTAGATAGTAGTATTAATAACATATTATAAATAGCTAGTTAATAGAAATATATTTAAATAGGCTGATTTGATGTAATAGGGACATAAAATAAATGTAAAAGTTTAGAAAGAATGATTGTTAAAAAAAAAAAAATTTAAAAAAAAAAATTAAAAAAAAATAATAATAATAATAATAATAAGCAAGAGTTGTAGTTAATTATAATGATAAGTAATAATGTCGAAATTTACGTCAAGCGTTCGCTTAATTATTGTTTCTATTTTCTTCCATCAAATAACTTCTTCACTGAAGAGTCGTTTCCATGGTGCCCAGATTGTATTATACTCTTCATATTTACAGTTTTTAAAAAGAATATATTTTTCTATTTCGTATTTATTTTGCAAAAAGTTTTGAGCAGCTATTATATTTATGTCTTTTTTTTCCATTTTGGTCTTGTATATATAATATTTAATATTTATTAACAGCCAGTTTATAAATATGTCTTTTATATTGTCTATTTTTCCAAATAAAATAACTGTTTTATTTAATTTTATTCGAATTCCTTTATTGTTTAAAATCCAATTTACAACCGCATGCCACAGATCAGTCACTTTATTACAATAGTAAAATAAATGCGTTAATGTTTCTGGTGAACTGCGACAGAACGTACATTCATTAGTATCTATGTATTTAATTTTATGTAAAAAAAGTACAAATATTAGAAAGATCAGAAACACGTTTAATATAGAGCCACTAATATTCTAAACAAGAAAATGTATTCAATACGTAAGTTTAATCGTAGAAATATTTTATTAGTCGATAACATCTTAAATTATTGCAGCAAACTCAGGAATGTCTCTTTAAGGGCCATGAATCTGTTAAAATGGGTAGATCGCCATGAACTTCAAAAGTGGTCTGTAACTGTACATGATCAGTCTAAAACGCCAGTCCAGTATCTTGTGGCATTGTGAAAACAAATATCTGGAAAACTGTATGTGGGGCAGATGGCCAAACAGACAGGTAGGTAGGAGGACAAACAAAACGATGGACGGACAGAGGAACAGGTGGACGGAGACCGGTAGATGTTTAAATAGGTGTTCCATGGTATAGATTTAAATTAGGTTACGTAATAACGGATGCTTACCCTTCTGGCCATAGCTCCTACCAACCCAGTCCAGGATCCATTTATTAACACTCCCCAGTCTCCGTCTGCTGGTTCAGAAATAGTGTAGCTGAAATATAATGTAGTATAGTTTTATTATAGCAATGCTTTATCATAATACTTTATGTTCTTATTTTATTTATAATGCTCTATAATGCAGGGCTCAGACATCCAAATGCCAGCAGAAAGTTGGCCTACGTTCTTACTTAATTCTCGTCGCATAACCCATTAATTTAGTTAGACAACTTCCTGCTGGCAGTTGGCAGTTGGCGATATGAGCCTAATATAATTCTTCATTTCTCAACATTTTAGCAACAAAATCAAAAACATATATAAACAAATATCATACAAATAATATGAATAAATTTGAAGATTGTTAAACAAGATGTGCGTTCGTACGTGTGACGTTTTTAGTTGCATGATTCAGATGAATTTTTACATATTCCACATTAATTCTCATAGCAACTTTTGTATACACTTATAATTTTCTTGAATAGTTACATCGAACTAAGTTAATATACTCAGCTAAATAAGACGTAGGCTGAGCGGCTTAGGCACAGGCAAACAGACATTTGAGCAGAAACCTGAAATTGAGGTGTTTTGCAACTGCACGTAGAATATCGATACCAAAGCCTTCATATGTCACATTATCGCCGTGTTGCGTCTGGTAAGAAAATATTCCACTCTGAAATAGACGACGATATCGTGCACTTATTTCACTCTTCATTCAAAACATAAACGAAAAATAAGTGAGATATTTTTCATCTGATAATTTTTAGTATTTTGTCTGTAGGACAACTGTCTCCTTCTCCATTTTAATCACGTCAAAATAAAATCGAACGGCCATTTTAAATGTTAACTTTATTAAACTTGGTTCTCACGGACCCGGAGTCCCGGGTCCCTGACGCAGCGATCAAAGATGGGACGCACTATATTGCATACAGGTGCGTCCCTGTGGACACAGCATATATTTTTTAATTGAACTTGAATACGATTTTTTGTTTTTAAACATCTAAATTTACTGTAAAGTAAATCGGCAACATTCATACAAATTCTTGGAAATTAGTGTTAATTGGTACAATCAGTTTGTCACTCCAGAAAGCCACCCTCGTCACTGCAGCCACTTTGTAGAAATTAACTCAACCACGTGAACCAGATTTACAACATTAACCGGTACGACAAAACATGACTAATAAAAAGTAAAACTGGTTGTCGCTAGTAATCAAACATTTAATATAAAAAATGCAACATGTCTTAAACAGTATTTCATTTTATTTAATCGCGACATACAAACAGCGCTTATTCACACTGGGAGGAGGATCAACTGAACAAAACTGGTTCAAAATGTTTGTTCTAAAAATCGCGATGGAAAACAAAACGAAAATTCTTTCGCAATAATATCTGGGGGTTTTCGCATTATTAGTTGAATATATGTGAGTTACCTGGTATTTGTTTTATATTTTATTATACATTTTAATAATTAAAAAATGTATTCATGTACTTTTTAATGTTACATTAAACCATTTAAATGTCGATGTTTTTGTGTTGTCAGTAACTGTTATACAATTCACTTGATATTTTATTAGATATATCAATTCATGGACTCTTCTACTTTCCTAATGGACTCTCAAAATATAAGATCATATTCTTAAAACAAAAATTGAAGTTCTAAAGACATAATTGCACGGCTTGTGCGACACGAACATACACGGTATGCGCGTTCCCTCAGTAGGTAACGTTCAGTACCATACGTCGGTTGAGAAACGGTTGAAACATTGTGCCACAAGTTTTGAATACCAGATATGCATAGAGTATATAACAGTATTCGGACGTGGAAAAAAAAGCACACTTTCTATGTCAATTCGGATTATATTTGTCCGTAATTCGTATACGCAGACGTAAACGTAATCCGTAAAAGAAAACAAAATTGACAAATGTCATCTGATTCCACCATGCACGCACTTTTGTATTCCTTGGGGTGGGCTTTTTCATTCATCATCCACAATAATTAACAGTAACATGACATGAAAATGCGTCTCTAAGCATCTTTAATTCAACGTTTTCTTCGGAGCACGATCCCAAAACCTCTTGCTTCCTTTTGGGAGTTCGGCTCATTGACTTTTGAATGAATGAATTAATGTTTAACGACACCCCAGCACGAAAAATACATCGGCTATTGGGTGTCTAACTATGGTAATGGAAATAAATACGGTGATGATTAACATCAATAGAACAATTTGGGAGTTTGGCTCATTGACTTTTGTGACCACTCCTTTATAAAATCCCGGACCTTCCCCTGCATGTTCTAATTACTTGATTCTGTAAAAGGTGGACGTCTGCACGAGTTTATGCGAATGCAGTGAAATTGTGACTCTACCTGTGTCAACACGTGCAGATGTCGGCCGTTGAATTTGTATTTGATATTTGGAAATATCTCGTTCTCGGATAGACATGACATAGCTGTGCAATGAACCTTTTCAAACTTAGATCCAGAGAGGTGGTTTATCAACGTGTGGATGCGGAGACTTTCCGTATCAATATATACCTGAAATAAACATAGTAAAGTGTAAGTGTTTAATCATGCTTGAATGCTGCTGAAAGTAATAATCAAGACCAATAAAGCATTACGTTCAAAATAACACCTGAACGTGTAATGATGCCAAACATAGCTCAAGTATGCAGTCAAAATTGTAGCACAGCCCAACGTTAGTATAGGATTAGTCAAAACAATAATGACGCTAGACAATAATTCTTGGATCAGCGCTTATAAAAATACGTGTTTTTTCTAGATGTTAAGTCTGGAGACTTTATTGCCATGGTAACGTCATAAAAATAAATAAAAGTGAAATCTGCAAACAGAGTTTTTTAAGCACGAAGACAGAACACACTGATTGGAGTGAAATTATCATAATAGGCATTATATAATATTAAAATATTGGTCCACCAATATATTAAAATCGACTGGTTCAACAAAACAGTGGTCTCTTGTTAGTAGTACTTTCTTATTCTAGGTTCCGACTGTCAACTGTTACGGTCGTGATGGAATTTATCAAATTCCCAACTAATGGGTTATACCACGAGCAACTGGACAGTTGTAGAAGGTGTGACAGCATAACGCTGGCCATACGATATAGAAATGTATTTAACATTTTTGTTTCATTTCAACTTATTTTCGTGCTTATATCCAATTAAGGTTCAAGCACGCAGGCCTGTGTACACAACTCAGCTATCTGAGCTGTCTGACCAGTGGGTTAGTTTTTAATTGTTAGTGGTTAGTGAGAGTGAAGAGTGGTTAAAACTCATTCTGGGAGGTAGCCGTACCGTACCGGACTGCAAACCCTGTACCTACCAGTCTTATTTCCGATGGCTTAACCACGATGCCACCGGTAATGTATTTAACAGGATTATCATGCATGTTCCCAGTGGAATATTTATGTCCTTGAATGTATGATTTAAGAGAAACTCGAGCGACTGTGCTGTGTTTATCGCCATTGTTAATGTATTATGAAAATATCAGTGTCTGTATGTTCTATATACTGGTATACCTGGTCTTCCTAATGTTTTAATGGTTTTTGTTTTGTACGTACGAAATTATTGGGAGGCAAACTCTACGTCAGACTACTACAAACATTAGGATGACAAGAAACACTGAATATAAATATACTGGTACTGTAAACCGTATTAATATTGCGACGTCTTTTTTTCGCGAATGTATATCTTAGCAGATGTTCGCGACGTGTACATTTCGCGAACGACCGTTGACAGCTCCAAAAAAATAAAAGTGGATAAAGATAGCTCACTGTAATTGTTATAAAGTTAATGTGTGTAAATCAATATTCTGTTATCCTACATCAAAGCAATTGTGCCGGGTCCAGAGTTTAAAGAGGGGATTAGGCCCTACCCACCTCACCTGTACTAGAAGCACAACTCACAGCTTCAGTTGTTAACTGTTAACACCCTTTAAGAAAACAGTAAACGATTAGTCGCCATCGATTGAAGCTACATAAAACAATTAACGATTAGTCGCCATCAAGGACGGCTCGTGTATAGACTTTTCCTGTTGAGTGGATTCCTTTTGTGAATTTTATTCTCAATAAAATATATATTTTTTGTTAAAACCTTTAAGCACACTTCACACTTCAAACTGGAAAATAGTGCGTGCGTATTAATTTCGCGACATAAGGTTGGACGCGAACGACGCGAAATTTAAACGCACGCATTTTTTTTCACGGTTTACAGTATTCTTAAACATAATATAGAATATCAGTTTACTACGTTTTGATATCGTGGTTATTTGACGAGGTTTAGATAACGGTGTAACAAGAGTTCTTCAGCAATCCTGTTACACCGTTATCGAACTGAGTCAAATAACCATGATATCAAAACGTAGTAACTTTTGGGGCCTACCGTAATTCACAAGTCTTTTAGCATTTCACTGCCAGATTGCAAAGTTGTGAGAGTTTAGTGAATTGGGCCCCTGATATGTCATAGTTATACCTACACTTTATGAGGTGTATCGGTGAATAGCCCTACACTGTAGGCTACAGTTTTTGGTCGTGTGGCCTCCAAGGCGAGGCTGGGTAGGTTCTCACAACCAAAACTGTTGGGATATTCACCGATGTACCTAGTAAGTGTGGGTATAACTGACATTACACACCATTTAAGGTCGAGTTAATTATTATATTAGTTCAATGGCAAATAAAATCAATAATTAGAAAGTAGTAAATAAGGAAACGAAAATAACGTCGATTAGACGTCGTGAGCATCACATTTTGTTCTGGAACAGTAAAACTGTCTATTACAGTTGTTCGTGTCGCACGTGCAAATGCAGTTTGTGGTAGTTTTATCAGTGTGTGTTATGTCTGTACTGGTATCCGAATATATTAAAACTCTGGGACATAGTTTATATTTCTTCGGATGGGAATAGTATGGAGAATTAACTACTAAAATGAGACCATGTTTATATTTAGATCGTCTAAATAAAGCCTTTTATAATATGAAGAACTGGAAATAATATTTAACTATTATATTTTTAAGTTTGGGGAATTTACTGGTTAGAGGGTAGTTGCCACCCTTACCACACTAACTATAGCTCCGCTCATTGCATGCTTTTTAACAGACATATCGTGCTGCTGTCAATAAGTGCATGTATAATTAGTTGGTTCTTTCTATTGGTTGAAACATTACGAAAACATAATATGAACTTTGGTATATGCAAATGATCTCGCCCATCAAACTAATTTTTGTAGATAGCTTGTTCTGTTGGTTGAAATATTACGAAAACATAGTGTGAACGTTGTTATATATATATTTGTCTTATTTTGTAACGGCCAATTATGAAAGACGGTCGTGGGTGTGAAAAGAAGACAGCGAGGAAAAAAAAAGGACTTTGAAGGCCAGAATGGTGATTTTTGGTTTAGTTAAATGGACTTTATTTTCTGTGCATTTTAATTTAGTCAAGAAGATTTTAAATTCTAACTGCAGGAGGAGAAATGTTTTTGGAGACAGTTACGCTATTGATTTCCAAAAACACGTCTAAGAACACGTGGTGTTATAATACAGGTTATGACAGCTGGACGTGTACCACAAGGAAACCATTCGTCAATATAAAACCCCTGTTTTAAATACAGGTATAGTTGAATGAAAAGTGTAGGTGTATCATGATACACTATTCGTGAATTTCACTTTAAAAAAAGATTATATATATATAATTATGTACCCGACCCTTCGGTTGCAAAACCTGAAGCAGTGCAAGGTTTTCCATTTTCCATGAAACGTGTCTCGAGTTAGAGTTAATTGCCCTTGGTGTCGTTATCAACCACTTGGAGCGGTGTCTGTAATCTGTGGTGCGATTGGATCTCGCGTCGAACTCGTCTACCTATAATGGAAATGAAATTGATACACGGCTGATAGATACAGGATTAGCAGCCCGGTGTCACATATAATTTGCCCACCCCAGTCAAGATAATACATAGAATAAGCACTCCTCATTGCATGTCATACATGTAATATACACTCCCCCAGTTTCGTTTTATGTTTGCATGGCCAATGCACTTTGTAAAAGTTGGTTTAAATCTCAGTGGCGAATCTAGATGAGGGTGATGGGTATACGAATCAGGGGCGGACCAAAGGGGGCCAAAACTTTCTCGGATCCGCCCTTGCAATTTTTCGCAATAAAAATAATAACTCATCATGTGTAGTGATCCCAGAATATTTCTCGTCACAGCCAGTGCACCACGACTGGTATATCAAAGGCCGTGGTATGTGCTATCATGTCTGTGTGATGGTGCATATAAAAGATCCCTTGCTGCTAATCGGAAAGAGTAGCCCATGAAGTGGCGACAGCGGGTTTCCCCTCTCAATATCTGTGTCTGACGCCATATAACCGTAAATAAAATGTGTTGAGTGCGTCGTTAAATAAAACATTTCTTTCTTTCTTTCTTTGATCCAAGAATTTCTTAACACATCCCTTGCTTCCCTTATTTCCATTAATATGACAGAAACATTTATAGTTTTGTGTGAATAAAGGAAGTTGTAGATGATACATAAAGGAAAAAACAAATTTAGACGACCTTGCAAAATAATAATTATTCTTAACAAAGCAGAAGACTGGTAAATCAAAGGTCATGGTACGACCTATCATGTCTTTGGGATGGTGCGTATAAAAAATCCCTAGCTATTAATGGAAAATGTAGCAGGTTTGTTAAATCTAAGACCAAATGTCTGATATCTTATATTCAATCATTAATACATCAGTGTGCTCTAGTGGTGTCGTTAAAAAGCCCACTCAAAATACTGCAC
>JAECMU010244362.1:0-17269 GCA_016106625.1 Dracogyra subfuscus | reverse complement strand
GGGGGGGATTAGACTGGTTTTATAAGTACCTGAACTAGTTTTAGAGCTCTCCCATAAAACTCCAGAAGAAGATAGGCTTTCAAATATTCATTGTTAAATTAATGTTTAAAATGTTTTAATTTAATAACATTTCACACATTTTAAATTTCAAACATATTTCTCTATTAGTTTGTGACGAGTGACGCAGAGAATCGCAGTACCAACCAAGTTCCAGAACTATCCCATAAAACTCTAGGAGAAGATAAGACTTTCACATTTTCAATGTTAAATTTCTAATTAAAATGTTTTAACCCAACAATAAAATTTTCAAACATATTTCTCTATTAGTCTGTGAAGACTGCCCAAGAGAATCATAGTACCAAGTTCCAGAACTATTAGATCAACACACTAGGAAAAGATAGACTTTCAATTTTAGAAACATTATCGTAGAGTGTGCCCCAGAGGATCATTGCATTTTGTTTTAAAACAATTAGAAAACAATCTCCAAAGAAAGGTTAATGGATGGACATACAGATGGATGGACATACAGATGCCAGACAAATTGGCATTAAAAAAGTTCCACTTATGGTTGTCATAGCAGACCTAAAAAATGGAAAGTCATACAAAATACAGAATATTGGCTTGATGGTCGTAAGAAATGTTTTGAATTTTGTTTGAAAATGTGTGACCAAATGTAGTACCCATGGCACATATTTTTGATGTACTGGTGTCAAGAAACAAGTGGAAGTGATTTTTCTACTGATCTCCTGTCCATGTTAATCATGGAACGCATCAGTTTATATCTTGCTTACAATTGTTTTGCCTTGTCCGTATAACCAATGTCTTATATCTTAACCAGATCTTTTTTATTTGTATAGAAAAAAAAATCATGTCTCATATTATATGTGCTATGTGTGTCAAAATTATGCTATGTGTCTCCAGGAATCTAAATTGGGGAAATTCAGTAAAGGGTTAAAACAACTGCATAGGACTTTCTGATGCAATTATACATTTCTACTATCTGTAGAAAAAAAATATTGTTATATCACTGGAAAATAAATGGAAGATTATAAGATTCCAAAATAGTATTTTAGAAAAGAAAACATACATTTGAATAAACATCTTAATGATGCTACAAACATTTATGAAAGCATATACATATAATAAATATATCCTGGACTATTCAATAGTCACACACATAAGGACAAACAGTAAAGTAAACGTGTAACCGGAAAACAATAAAATAAATATTATTTGCTTAACTAGTTGCTGTATACAGCACACTATTTGTTATTAATATCTACTGAGGAATTCATTTGTCATAGCAAGTTTTTAAATATAACCCACTTTTGGTGTACTATGTAAAATGTAATGAATAGTCATGCACTCCAGTCTATTTACATATTCATCAATTTCCATCTCGGGATCATTGTAATTGGTATTAGAGAAAACAGACTTTTCATTGATAAAACAAGAAATGGTGTAAATCACTTATTGAAATGATTTTCATTTTAGGCATAATCTGATAACAGAATAGGAAGTGTTGTCTTTTCATTTGTTGGTAAATGTGACATCACTGGTTTACTCGTGTTCACAACCTTTAGAAACATTGTGACGTGTGCGACTTTTGATGTGTGTGTGTGACTACTGATTACTCCATAATAATCAAAGCCACTTCAAGCTATAAGACCAACCTGATGTGACTTGAAGCATATCCAGTTGAAAGCATCATATAATGGGTTTGAAAGTCCTTTCTTGGCTGCATCAAGATCCACAGTTGCCTGTCGTAACCAGCGTCTGGCTTCTCCATGATGTGGACATGCATTCTCTCTTGTAAATGAATGAAAACCAAAAGTATTAAATGATGAGGAAGAGTGGTGTCCAGCATGTTGTTGGTAACTATTGTAACAATTTCTCTGTGATTGTGACCTTCTGTCCATGTTGGTGAAAAAATACGATGATTCAAATGGTGGTGGTGGTGACCATGAATGTTTCTCTTCAGTATCATCTATGTTTTCACCACGGTTTAGTTTTGTAACATAAAACTGGATATACTGACACACGCTGGTACACAGCTGTTGTCTGTCTAGGTCATTCTTGTCAGGGTGCCATTTCAGGTACAAACGTTTTACCACCCTCTGTCGGTCATGCTCACTAAAACGTAACCAAGCATCCTTCAAAGTCTGTTGAATTTCTTTCAGCACATCATTTAAATCTGGTGAACTTGGTGGTGGTGAACTTGGTGGTGGTGAACTTGGTGGTGGTGAACGTGGTGATGAACTTGGTGTACTTGACAAAACTAGTTCTCTGCTTGAACTGGTTTTATGTCTGCAAAATTTATACAGTTTTGTAGCATTCAGTTCCTCCACTCTGCCTTCCCCAACTTCAACACAATACGTACTCATCATGGGAGATACATTTTGTTCAGTGATCTTTCTAACAATTGCATAAATGTAGACAGCATCAGATGATTCCATGCTGGATGTACTGCTCAAGGTTTCATTGACAAGTGGATCATAGACTTCAAGGCCAACATATTCATCTACATTCAAACTTTCAAAGTTGTTATTAAGCATCCAGTGAACCTCTAATGGAATCAGAGTTCCTGGTGGTGGGAAAATAACTTTATCTGATTCACAAATGTGAAAATCGGAGCCCAAGATTTTTTGCTTATCCAAATATAAACTAATACAGTTTCCATCCATTTGAAGCATTTGTGATATACAGTTTATTTTCTTTCCAATCTGTCCTTTCACCATTTTGTCAATTTCATCTGATATTTGGTAACACATGTCAAAGTTATTTCCACATGCATCTGTATCTAAATACAAGATATTTCCATCTTTTGTAGGTGAAAACTCTGAGAAACAGGTTACTTTTTGTTCACTCCCAGCAACAGGTAATTCAGAATATACTAAATCTGTCCTTAAATTGTATACCTCACAAATCTGGATATTTTGAAATACCTTTGCTATCAAACTCGCTTCCTCTTCAGTTATTAGTGTACCATAATTGTGATAGCTTTGATGATTAACAAGCCGAATAACACCCGTGATAAAAGGAGTTGATGACATACAGTGCAGGTACTTATTAGAATGTGTACCATGGTAAGCCTGTTCCTTGCATTCAGCTGTTACATGTTCTTGAACCAATGATGTAAGAATACTTGGCCTGTGCTTTTCCGGAAGGTAACAAATAATCCTCACAGGATCAAATGCAGAAATCTTAAGTGCTTTAAATCCTATGAAGTATGTTAGGTTTAGAGATGAAATTCGCTTTTCTCGTTCCACATAGTTTGATAATACTAAATCTTTTGAACACACAAGTGTTTCCTTTGAACTTGGCAGATACAATTTTGAAACAGAAATTTCCTTTGAATAACGGTTATCTGACAAACATGTGAAAAGCATAGCTACTGCCTTTTGCACCACTTTCCACTCATTGGGATCCAGTTTATGCTCACCAATGTCCAAATGTTTTTCTAGCAATACTTTTGCATAATGGTTAGCGGACACAATCGTGCTGGCACCAAGTTTCTCAAAAACATCAAAGAACTGTCCGAAGTACACAGGTGATTGATAAATATATCCAGGAATAGCATCTTCTTTTGCAAGGTTAATAACAATATCACATGCTCTAACCATACACCTACTATCACTGAGATAAATGACTGGATATGCCTCCAGGTGCCGTTTGTCATGTTCTGTAATACCATTCTCTTGTAAATACTTGTAACAACTGAACATTATTTCTTCCAAACAGGTTTTGAACTCAGCAGGCACAGGTTTTTCTTTTAAAGAGCATGAAATGTTTTTCAAATGGATAATAACATCATCCTTCTGTGGAATATTTTGGCATCCAAGCTGAAAGAATATTTCCTTGTCAAGATGTGACAATTCTGGAAGTAAGGTGCAACTTGACCAAACTAAATAGCAGCTCCTAAAAGACACTGATCTGTTGAAGGCAATCAACTGTGATTCACTTTCATACTGTTTGTGAATACAATCCAGTGTCTTTCCATGCTTATGTTGATCTTTTATACAGAATGGCAAAACAAATTTTATATGCTTAATTTGTGAAAGAAGGTTTTCTTCCAAGAGATTTGGTCTGTCAAATAAATGTTTCACAAGTGTGTTGGACATGCTTGCAACATTTTCTGTTATGATTTGTGTACCTAGGATGTGAACTTCATTTGCAAATCTGACAAAATGATTAACAGAAACTCTTTCGATCATGCCTGCCAGTACCAAAAAATCATGCCATTCCAGACTATTATAAGGTGATGGAGGAAACACTGTCGGTGGGCACATTACCTGAAACACATTCTCCTTGATGCTGAAAAATTTGCTTGCTTTGCAAAGAGTGCCATCTTTAGTCACTATGAAAGGCAGTGTTTTCAGTGTGTCTATTAGTTCCGTTTGATCTGCATTCCATTCTTTTCCAAATCCCAGTTTAAGCAAGTTATCCTTAATGTGTTTCAAGTGAACAGCCTTTGCTTCTCTTGGAAGAAATTGAAATTGTGGCAGCAGATTCTGGCTGTAGAAACCTTCTGGTGTAAATGCTGTAATGCTCATGAAAGTGTACAAATGTTTTAGCTGATGTTGAAACCGAAAAATAGTTATGCCAGTTTGTGAAGACCAGTCATCCAGTCCTTCTCTGGGAATACATGGATGCCCATCTGTCACCAATACTGGACGAAAGCAATTCAGCATTGGCATAGTAGATCTTGAAAGTGTAACAAAATACGGCAAAGCTTTAAGCATTTTGATGGCCTCATTCTTCACAGATTGCAGAGCTTTCAAGTCATCACAAAAGTATTCCAACAAAGTACAGGCAATCTCCGCAGACCGAATCTTCTCATGTTTATGACCAGATAGAGCAACTAACAAATTGTATGGCTTTTGTAAATTTGCAATAATGAAAGATGCAAAGTCCGCTACATACTCGTCAGACTCAAATGGAGCTGGATTGAAGCAAGGCAGACCAACATCCTGTAATGCTGCAACCACTTTCTTGCTTTTTCCAGTTTGAAGATTTACAATAAATGCTGCTTTTTCAATAGGGTACAGATAAGTAAAGTATTTCATTTGTCTCATGTCTTTCTCCTCTCTATTTACTGAACAAGGCAACAGACTCCATTCTTTCAGTTCTTGGAAGTTTGAAATGGACAAATTGCCTTCAGTAAATTCCTTCTTTAATTTAGCAGAGAGAAATGTCCACAATCTTTTAATCCATTTTTTGGAGGGTTGTTTTTCAGTGTTATTCCACTCAACAAATATCCCTTGTTTGAACTCTGCTGCATCTAAAGTCTTATCGAGCAACCGAGAAAGGTCTCTGATGTCCATTTGCTTTATGGCGGGACACTGTGTGCTCTTCAAAAACAAGTCAGCTATGTCTTTGTGCAAACAGACATCTGGTGAACCTTGAATAAGATCAGTAAACTTCGTCACAAGAATTGTATTGTCACTTCTGAAATATTGAAGCAAAGATGAATTTGTCAAACATAAAGGAAGACCAACTATGTGTGCATGAAATGTTTTAGATTTCTGACAGAAATTAATAAGAAATCTGACTGTTGCTGTGTCATGTAATGGAGTTTGAGAAACGTGTTGAGGTAATTCACCAACAAAGCATCTGTCTGTTGCTTCCTCTGATCTGCATGATTTCAAGAAAGTAATGACATTTCCTGGATCTACAGTGTAGACAGCATTACCCAGGTTAGCTAAAACAAAGTTACTGTAGATCCAAAGAGGTGCTTCAATTACTTTCATTCCAATTCTTTTCAACAAAGCAGCTAACTTTAGAGCTTTTGATCTGTAATGATGAACTTCATTTGTACTTGTATACACTAAGTGTGATGCACTTGTAGCCAGATTGTTCATACTTCTGTAAACACTGCCAATTGTTAATGATTCTGGATTATGCTGTACTTTGTTTTTCTCTGCATTATGTGTCATGGAATTATTAAAGTAAGATTCCAAATCATTAAAATATCCTGGAAAGCCTTCGCCAACACCTACCGAAACCCATTTGACAAGATTAGATTCCTTATGGCCATTGATCACAGGGAAAAGTGTCATTCTATCATGAAATACTGTCTTGTAAAAAGCAATTACCAGTGATTTCCAGAATTCATCAGTGGTTTTAGCACCATCAGGAAACAGTGTGTTGTACGTTTGTACCAACTGTTGCACCCTTTCAAGATTCACATCCTCAAACACCTGTATCTGCTTTAGTGCTGTAAGATATGATGGCACAATCAGTGCTTCCACCATGTGTTTGTTCCACAAGGATCCAACATCACTTGTACCATGCCACAAATTCCTTCTAGCTTCATGATTAAAAGCAAAATGTCCATTTATGTGGACGGGTAAGCCTGTTTTAATTGGCAGTGGAAGCATACAAAAGGCTTTTTTGTCACACTTTGCTTCCCGTTCATCAAGTCGTGCAGCAACTCCACCTCTTGGTAACAGATTGATGCGGCCTTCTGTCCAAGCTGAATCTATTGCTATTGGTAAATCACAATGTGCAGAAAACCCAAACTGATGAATAACCAACCATTCTTGTACCTCTTGCTTTTGGGAGCTTTTTAGCTTCAATGTGACCAAAATCTGTTCTTGCTTTATATTCTTCAGACCTTTGTTCAGAGTTCTTGTCTTTGTTACTTGCAGCTCAAGATTATTAAGAAACCTATGGCATTTTTGGCTGTTTTCTTCACTAGTAGATGCTTCAACAGCATGTTCAATTTCTATATGTCCCTTTTCATTTATGAATGCCACAGATATTTTTCTTACATTGTGAAGAAACAAAAGTGATTCAGCCATTTCACAAGAAAAATTTTTTATCAAATTTTCAATTTCACTCGTACAAATTGCCTTTTTAGAAATGCCAGATGTTTTTGCCATTTCTTGAGTACGAAGTGGGAATCGAAACAGTGTGCCCTGTGGATGTAGTTCAATTTGATTTTCAAGAAAACATGAAAACACATCTCTGTATGATGTACACAACTGTGCTATGTTATCAAACCTTGCCCCTGGAATACCTGGTTCAGCAGTGGGAGTGTACAGACAGTTGGGGTCCAGGACACAGAATGTCTCCTCAGTTCCTGGCCCAACAGTCAGAAAGGTTGGAACATCTGTCAGGTGGTAAACGGCATTAAATCCAACCCCATACTGACCAGTCTTTCGTGGATCATCCCATTTACTGCCAAGACCCAAGTTCTGTATTCCATTCAAATCCTTTTGTGTAAAATAACTGTTGTTATAAACACACAAGGCAGGACCTTGCAATGACTTCCATCTGTCATCAAATATTCTGCTGCATGGATGTTTTCTGAAATCTTTGATAAACATCAATTCAGTTGCCCCAGCATCATCAGCATTTTGCAAGAGTTCCTTCATGAGAGAAGTGTCACATGGATACCCATCAAGGATCCATTTCAGTCTGTTGGTCAGAGCCTCGTGTTGACCAAATGACTTTATAAATGGCACATAATGTGACTTTAGGTCTTCCTGGCGTTTTGTCTTGACGCCAAAGGCCACTGCAACTTTAACTGACATCACGTGATGCAAAAACTTCATAGAATTTCTTTCACTGACCCACTCGCAGTCATCCAAACAGAGTTCAGAGAATGGATACAAAACACACCGTTTATCTGGGAGAACCAGTTTATCAAATATTTTTCCAACATATCCATGTTCATTGCTACCTACAAGATGAACCAAAAACGAAGCTGCATTTGAATAACAGTGCAGCTGTGTATCAGTTAATGCATTTCCTTCACAGTTGTCTGCTATTTGTATCATAATGTTTGCAGAATCTTTTGGTTCAAAACTATCTCTAACACCAATAGTTCTCAGAAATAAGCTGTTTACTAAACTAGAGTCAACTTTGTACAAATAAGGCTTTAAGTCATAGCTCATGGAAAAAGCCATTTGTTCAGGCCTGATGAATGCTTTATCTTGCAGGATGACTGGTTTACTGTGTAACTTTTCACAAACTAGACTTCTTTCACTGTTGTTCTCAGATGAACATAAGTGGTCGAAATGAAAGTATATAGTTAAACACATGGATGACAGTTTACTGAATGCAGCTGTGTCAAGTGTAACTATCTGTGTGGCAGCAACCATCAACAGATGCTCAGCAACCTTTGATGCTGGAATATCATATTTTGAATGTACACCAAGCCACTTAAGAACCTTTCTTGTCTGACGCAAATCTAATGAAGTGGCATCTAAAACAAGAAAATTAGAACAGGCAATATCAACACATTCTTTAAAACATAAAGACCATGGTGTTTCTAGATGTTTGTTTTTAGAACTACAACACCAAACAGTTGGCCAATTGTGTGGTTTCTGACGGATGGGCAAAAACCTTTCATTTTGTATTTTATTTTTAAACTCATCTGGACAAGTCATAAATCGATTCATCTGATGCACGATTCCTTGTGATACATGTGTCTGAGGTTCTTCAAGGTAATACAAGATGTATTTACATCGCTTAACTGCATCTTCCATACTTTCTTCAAATAAGTTTTCTATGGATGTAACTCGTTCATATACAACACTCCACTGCAACTCATTATTTTGCATTCCAAGATCAGTTAGTACAGAAAGTATTTTTGCAGTGCAAAAATTACTTGTTTTAGAATTTAATGGAAAGACTCCATCTAAATCCTTAAACAAGTTTGATGTCTTTCCATTTGGATGAACCAGGTCTGCTGGTCGTCTGAGTGTTCCTGTAGGTCTTGTTGGTATGCATGGAGTCTTTTTGAGAAGGCTTTTAACTTTTGCATTTCCATGTTGTAAAGCATATACAACTAAACATTCCCTATCCTTATTATTCCAGTGAGGGTTTCTGATATTGGGAAAGAAAATGTCTTCATAAAAGGCATTCAAATTCAAAGTATGTGACTTCAACTCTGCATTCAGCCCTGCGACAATAAAACCATTGATGATTTTTTCTGGAAGATCTATAACAATTCCACACCCATTGTAGAAGTATTCAAATGCTGTGAATGCTATTTGCCCAACAGATTTTGCAAAACGTAACTGAGGATCTAAAAAAAAAGCATTTTGAAAGCAAAACCATTTTCCATTATATAAAAGAACTTCAGGATTCTCATAAACAACAATTTTGTGAAACTGTTGAACAAGTGTTCCATACTGTACTTCAGAGCCTGGCCACAATTCATAAAAGCTTGTGGGATCAACATCACCAATCATCTTTAAAGCTTCCAAAACCCTGATCACAGAAAATGACACTGCATCTAAATGGAGAACTTCATTCCATTTTGCTTCAGCAGAAAGTGATTTTTCATCTTCCGATCTGCAGCACAGCTGTTTTCTGTCATGTGTCACAGCAAATGCCCCATTTATGTGCAATGGCAATGGAATTGTAATTGGTAATGGCAGAAAGCAGAACAAGTGACCTTCCTTGTAAAATCCTTGGGGACAGGCTGATAATGGAAGTAGAACAACATGGCCTTGATTTCCACGAAGAGGCACAGCTGCAGCTGCGATTGGCAAAAGCCCTTTTAGTGTCTTTGTCATTGCCATCTTTGCAGACTCCTTTCTTCCCAGTACCCAGGCAATTATCCAGCTCATCTTGCTATCTGTTGGAGCAATGTTACACACTTTGTTTGCTGCATTAAACACTGAGAGAGATATGCTGATCATCTCATAAATAGCATCATTGGTGTCAGACCTTTTGCTGTGACATTTTTCATTCCAGATAGCAGTAAATATCTGTAGGACTGAGCCAGAGAGCTGTGAACTGATTTTCTGTATTTTCTTCCTCCTTACTTCTACAAGAGGAGTTGCCTTTGAAGCATCAGATATGTTTTTTGGCAAATGGTACAGTCGGACTGTTTTGACATTTTGACAAAAAAGAAGCAAATTTCCTGCACTACCTACAAACATCTGAAGGAATTTTTCCATTTCCGATGAAGAATAGTATAGTTCACTGATATCACTTTGTTGTGCTTGCAGCTGTGTTCGTAGTGGAAATCGAAACAAAGTACCAGCATATCCTTTTTGAGAACTATGTTGCATCATATCACAACCAAAAACTCCCTGAAATGGTTTAAACTGACCATTCAGCTTATGCAGCATGACTTTGTTTTTCTGTTTTGTAAGATCTGCCTTCATACCAGGACTACCAAGATAACTCTTGTGAGGATCAAAAATAACAATGGTGTTTCCACTTATGAAACTTGGAACATCAGTCAAATTATAAACAGCATTGAAGCCAAGACCAAATCTTCCAATTTTTGTTGAATCATCCATTTTAGTTTCTCCACTAAGTTTTATGATGTTCATAAAATCAGATTCTGAGAACTGGGCATTATTCTGTGCCCATAATGCTGGACCCTGTAAGGAAGCCATTCCCTTGTTAATTAGACTGGACCTTGCATCTAAGTTTTCTCTTTCATCATAGAGAAAATTCACTTCACTTGCTCCAGCATCATCGGCATTTTGTATGATCTCCTTTGGAACAGAGAAACCATCTGTGTATTCATGCAACAGATTTCTCAGCCTTCGAGTCAAAGGTTCTGTTTGGCCATAATTCATATCAATTTCTTCTGTGGCATCCATATATGGATTTGCCACCATACGAATGCCAAGGTCTCCAGCTAGTTCTGAAGTTATTTTTGCAAAATAGTTTTCACATGCATCCCCTTCCACATCTGCATCTTGATATGAATCACAGTATATGCAGTTCTCAGCTTTTTTCAAGCTGATATAGCCTTCATGATTATAAACCGGAATAAGGATTTGTTTCTTATCAACAGACCTGTCTTCTTTGAGGACATTAAGAATCATCATAACCAATGACATGTCACTTAACACAGACATTCGATCTGCATTAAGTCCATGTTTTTCTTGAATTTCATACAAAACATCCATCAACATCTTGGATGTTTGGTGTTGTGATGCGCCAATTTCGGAAAAAAAACTACTGAACAGTTTCAATGATTTTAATAATGGATATCGATATGGTGCAAGATCAACATCTGATGGTGAATGGTTTATCCAGATTTTGTCTGCTTCAACAAATTCTCTATCTTCTCCCACCCATACAACTTTCATGGTTGCCAACTGGATCTGGCATCTCCATGACAGACAAAAGCTGCTGAAATATTTATATACCTTATACAGCTGTATAATATACTTCTGATGCTCGTCTGCAGTATATGTGTTTATGATATTGTTGAGGTGTTCCAGAACCACTTCTTCAGGTGGGTTTTGAAACAATGTTGCAATTTTGTTGGACAGTGTGTCCATGGTAACAGCTCTCACAGATCCTACCAAGTTTAGATACATGAAGTGATACATATCCTGTGGTCTCCCTATCACACACTCCTTTGAACCAGCAAATGGAAGATGCTCTGGGTATGTTGATGGTCTCTGTACTAAAACTGGCATCCACCGGTATGAGAACAATTCAGTGATTTGCATGTTTGTAATATCACATTTTTCCAAAGCTATCAAAATAGCTTTTCCCTTTTTTCTTACCCTTTCTGGTTCAGCAAACTGATTAAAAACACTTTCAGATACAGAAACTGAATTGTAGATATCTGCTGGAGTTACATTATGTGCACCTTTCAATCCAAGCATTTTTAAGTCACTTAAACTTATTGTCTGACAGAATTCATCATTTGGAAATTTATCTTCACCATAGAAGAGTCCCTGGAGGAAAGAACAGCCTGGATCAAACAAGTCTTTTGCTCTATGCAATTTGCCTTTTTTACATGAAGGCACAAACTGGATCTCAGATGCTTTTTGGCTTAGTTCTCTGTTATTAAGGTAAATAGGATTTGTTCCAAAAAGAAACACCATAAACTTTTGAAGATCATTGGTACCGTATTGTTTCTGATATGCTGAAGTCATGATGCTTAGAATTTGATAAATTATTTCGAACATGGAAATCTCTTGAACTCCAAGCTGTATGGCCAAGTTGCGTGATATTGGTGATTGACCACACAAATAAATTGTTGGGTATGCCACAGGGATTTGTTCTGTTGGGGCCATTTTGTCCAAATCTGCTATCGATCTGTTTTGTTTTGATGATAATGTATCTGTAAATAGTCTCAATTGTCTGAGAACCTTTTTTGCTTCTGGAGCTATATCTGTGCATGTTGCTACACATTTCACAAGTGCTGTTTTCATAGATATTTGTGCCATCTTGTTGAAATGTTCTATGTTTTTCTGTGAAGCATGTCTTAGAAGGCTGATGACACCTTGTGGAGTGGGAAACTGAATGACACTACATGCACCAAGTGGTATCACTGCTTGAATGTAGTCTGGAACATGTGGCAAAACAACACCACCAAGTTGCTGCACACACTGGGAGATATCTTCAGGAAGCGTGTCAAAACCAACATGTGATTTTGCAATGAACTGGTCTCTCAAACAATGCAATGTGATGTCATTTCCACTGAACACTGGAACAAGAGGACACTCTAAAAGAGCATATTGCATGTCCACTCTAAGCTCTCTAGCAAAAGACCACAATTTTCTGAGCCATGTTTCTCCTAATGTAGGTGATGAACTCTGCAATACCACAGTATCACCATTGCCAGGAAAGTTGATGTTGATGCATGCTTTCACAAGTCTAGGAAATACTTTTGCAGTCACCTCCCTCAGGTTATTATATCCTGAAAAACAGCAAATCAGCAATTCATTTAACATTTAAATCATTTAAAAGCTCAAGTCCAAGTTAACATTACGTTTAACGACAGTAACATTTTAATTCATTGTATAAAACCTGAGGGAATGTACATGGAGATGGGGACAAAGTAACATGATTTAAATCAATTCACGATTTCATCTAGTCAACTTGGTGTTTTATGTAAACTTATGTTTATATATTTGACAATTTAGGTTCAAAATTGGTCATTCTAGCCTTAATCACTGATGTCATTTTGTTTTCATCACTCGGCTCGGTTCGGTTTTATTCGGTTAGGTAAATTTCTAGGCTGCGTTCGATTGAGTGCTTGCCTGTAAATCGATGCAAAAGTTCATGCACGCACTTAAATTAATCAATTACGCTTCATCTTTTCACCAAACATGGAAGACGAGAGTACCAAATTCTTAAAGGTAAATATGTAGCCTATACTAGACTAGATAAAGTACAGTTCCTTTAGGATAAGGGTAACTGGCCCAAACTTTATCTAAAAAAAAATTCATTTGTATGTATTCTATATTACAAATTCCACTAATTTTAATTACAACTTTTACTGAACTTTTTTTAATTTTTACTTCCAGCAGAATACATAACTAATTATTAAATTAATTGCAATTTATGACCAACAATTCTTCTTATTCTTTATCACAGAACCTTTATTGGCATTTTACAAAACAAATATGGACCAAAATTTTAATATTAAAACTATTTGACCAAATTAATACATCAAAGTTTATTTTTATATACTATTCATTCAGTCTATACATTTCCCTATATTTTTTCCTAATAGGTTCTCTTATGCATACTCTAAGCCAATAACTGATCTGCTGGCAGGGTCAAGGATTACCTAATAATGACCTCAGTTTGAGATCTGTTTGGTTCCATTTTTATTTTAATTGATATTTATATGTCTGCATGTCTTTTCAGAATACCTGAATTTGGCAGTAATCTTTTAATCCTGATGACTGAATCAATTAAAATTTGCCTTCACCCTTTATATAGAATAGCTGTTGTATTTGTACCATTGTATAAAATAAATATATCAATCTACTTCTTTATATCAAGGAAGAATGTTTCTTAAATATCACTGAAAATGCATAGCAGTCCAAAAGCCTTACCTGACTATTTTTGAAGATTTAAAAAGAATTTTAGTTTAGTAAACGGAAAGTAATTGTTTTAAGCGGAATTGATAATTATCATAAGCAGAATTGGCAATTTTTATAAGCGGAAATTCAACACCCCTATGTGTACATCAATTGCAGCCTTGTATTTTTAACTTATTGAACATAATTTATTTGTTAAAAACTATTAATAAAACAGAATTTTTTTATATATATTCAAGTATGCTTAGAGTGCATATAGCACCATCACGATTATGGCGTAGAGCTAATGAAATCTAACTTGTAACGATTATGAGGTAGGGATAATGAAATATAACTTCACCTTACACCTTCATTTCACACCCATTATGTTTATTATATCTAAACTAAAATGACTTGCAACTTTTTATAAGAATACAGTTCACAATAGTTATGCTCTGTTCAAGTAAACTCGGAAATTATAAACCTGCTTTACGCCCCCGTTCATTTGCAAGAGCAGATTCAGGAACCATGTTAACGTCTAATTTAATTTGAATATGACAATTTCAAACTGTATCCCACTTCATTTACCATGTTTCCAAGAATTAAACATTATGATTGCACATACTTTATTTTTTATATAAGCTGTAAAGCGTAATGGATATTATTTCTAAGTTTGGAAGCAGGCAGCATGGCCCAGTGGTACAGTGCCCGCCTGATGCGCGGTCGGTCTAGGATCGATCCCCGTCAGCTGACCACTGGGGTTTTTTCTCGACATAACCATATGTCCGATGCCGATATAACCGTAATTTAATGTGTTGAGTGCGTCATTAAATAAACAAACAAAAAAATTAAAAAAATTCTAAGTTTGAAGATCATCAAACAGATTACTTGTATAAATTCAGTCAAACGTTCAGTGGCGAAAATTACCTATCTTAGTCTATAGTAAAAGGGGAATAACTCTAAAGATGTCAACACGTTGACACGAGTTCCGATTGTTCCAGCATTTAGAGCTATATAAATACTGGGATGATCGGAACTCTTTCCAAAGGTTTTACCGAGATGTGTAACAGAAATTAAAAAAGGTTTTAGGTGTTACATACATTAGTCACTTGTCATCGGGCATATGCAATTAACATAATTACTTACCCAGCATGAAAATTCCACTTGACATGGGCATCGGGCGATGGGATTTTTGAACCCCTGATGTCATACAAATACAACATTTATATTATAAGACTTTATATTTTGAAAATGACATGGTAGCACATAGTCAAATAATAAATGTGTAAACACGATTACCTGTAAAAGCATACCTTCATTTGCCATATGGGCAATGTGTTGTTGGATGAATCTGTCAAGATGTTCCTTCACAAGAATTCTCTGCAAGCCTGGAAAAATATCAACTTTTAGGGGACAAAAGAAAATTTCCCTTCCAGAGAACTTCTGAAATGTTCCATCAGCTACAGGAAGCAGCCCTAAGTCTTCAAGACTGGTGTGTGAAGACGACCGGAGAGCATACTTCAGGAGATGCATTAGTTCAGCTGGTGTGTACTCCGTGTACAGATCAGATGTTTTCAGCAAACGACATAATCCATCTGGACTGACACAGGGAACATGTGTCTTCATTCTTTCCAAAATGTGATCCGGCAGCTGCACGATATTCTGTTGATATTCTAAATACAGTTTTGTAACAGTTTCACGGACATCGTGTTCAATATCTCCACTGTACTTGGCAAGGATAACTTTCTTCCAGTGGAGCCATGTTCCTCCACAGACTTTACTGAAAAATGATTTCGTCTGATATAATGTTTGGTAAAAGGGTTGTATAAGACATCTCCACTGGGCAGTAACCTTTCTGTAGTCTGGCAAGGATCCATAATAGAATTCAATTGCATTAGAAGAATTGTTGCTTCTCTGACAGTGTTTTCTGAGCTCCTCTATCAGAACGATATAAGCTTCTGAAATCACTTCTGAAATTAGGCAGTGATTCCACTGATCTTGTTTTCCATCATCTGCAGACCACTTCACCTCTCTGCGATCTTGAGTCAAAGCAAAGAATCCATTGACATGTACAGGCAATCCAGTAATACTTTCTGAAGTAAGGGGTAATGGCAAAAAGCAAAATACGTGTCCCTTGAATTCATCAATGTTTGTTAAAGGGTAGGCAATTCCAACATAGGGTGAGTAGGACAGGTCACAGTCATCACAAAGACGCTGCAGCAGTTCAGACATTGATCCTCCTTTGTAGAAATTCACCACAATCCAGTCCTGTGAAGTGAACTGAGAAAGCTGACTAAACTCGGTGTGTTCAATAGAAAGGTGGAATGTACTATGGAATGATTCTACTGGCAAGTTGTCTCCAGTTTTGTCAAGTTTCAATTTAAATTGATCCCTTTGCTGACGTAGGCTCTGTAAACATTGTTCTGCTATTTGAACTACAAAAATGATTTGTACAGCAGAGAAATCATCTCTCTGAAAAAGTGATATGCTTTCAAGTGACCTCAGAAAGAGAAGAGTCATTTTTGCCTCAGTAACAAAAACTTTGAACAAGTCCATTATATCTTCTTCTGTGTACACATTCTCTGACAATTCAGACTTTCTCTGTCGTAGAGGAAACCAAAGCAAAGTTCCATCATAATACCCGTTTTGAAGACAAGTATTTGAAAAGCCAAATGTCCCTTGAAATAGATTTGAAAGCGCTTGTGATATGTTGGTGTCCAAGTTATATGAAGCTATGTTTTTCAGTAAGCAGACTTTACGTCTTGGTTTATAAGGGTTGATGAAAAGAATCCACTCTCCACTGATTATACAAAGCCAATCTGAAAAACAACAAGTTTTGTTTTTTTAATTATTGAATCTAATTAAAATTAGCTCTACTAGTACATGTGGATCTAAAAGCAGCCCACTGGAACTCAGGTCCAGTTGACCTTTTATTCAACCAATCAAAACCTTACTTGCATAATCATGCCAGTGATTTGAAAAGAATTTGAAAACATTCGGGATTATGTCGAGGGTACATGAACTGCAATATAAAATGTTATATAAAATTTGTTTCAATACGGAAAAAACCCTGTGATGGTATAAAAAAAAAATCTGTTTATACTAGTATACAATCCAGAGTTTATTACTGCACTTTTACCCCCTGTTTCTTCAATGTTGAAATAGACCAAATGGTTAATATTTAAATTGTTATTTATAGATGAAATGTCACCTGTACGTGGGAGTCCACACAATGCTGTTAGATGTACTGGTAGACCCAGTAGAGCTAATTTTAATCAGATTGTTAATTATTCATCTGCAAACTTCTAAAAATGCAAAGTATTATAAAATAAAACATTTGAGTTGATGACAATTTAAATACATTTATAATTGTAAAATATTAACAGTGCTTCAAGTGTTTTGCTTCGTTATGCATTGCGATTCAAGCTAGACACTCAGACATAAGGAAGAAATTAAGTCCATTGGAGCTCAAGTCCAGTTGACCTTTTATTCGACCAATCAAAATCTTACTTGCAAATTAA
>JAECMU010244344.1:18812-29584 GCA_016106625.1 Dracogyra subfuscus | reverse complement strand
ACCCGACAAACAATATTTGTTATTAAACAAAACACATTTTTAAAAACTGAATAAAACAAAACATTAAAAAGAGCACGCCAGTAAACAATACACATTATACATTTTTTTAAATAACAAAACCTAAAATTGTTATGGACAAGCTGGCGAAGCACACATTAAAACATTGGGTTGAGATAGCAGTTTCACATTCTGGCGGCTGTAAAGTGGGTCAATTTTAATTTAAGTCATAGTGTAAGGTTGACGATAGTCACTTTTTGTACCCATGTTTTGGCTTCGTAAACAATAAATATAAAACATTTAACAGTAGGCTAATTATACTTGAAATCCATATTAAATATTTCATAAAAGGTACAATTATTCGGTATGCGGTCAAAACGACCCTATGATGAAACGTCCCTGAACATGTAAGTCAAAACGGCCAAAGAAATTGGTCAAAACGGCCAAAGAAAATGGTCAAAACGGCCAATAGGTACTATCACGTTAAATTAATTTCCATTAGTAATAATTAGTTATCAATATAGCCTATATCACTCTGGCAGTTAAACAAAAAAAATGTATCAAAACAACGGAACAACTGGTCACAATGTATTAGGCCACACAACACAATTTACATTTTATTTAACAACACTGATAGAGTTCCAAGTGGCGATGCTCGCCGAGGGGGTAGGTGGGGTTAGGGGTCTTGATTTTGAGCAAGATATTACATTAAAAAAACAATAAATATATTGTGTAATGATCGAGGCGTAGCCCGATATATATTACACCCGTTACTCAACAGCCGCAATAATCGTGTTCTAACTAATCTCTTGGAAAAGGATGATGTTAAACTTAAACTGATTTATACCAATAACTAATCAATATTAACAACATAAGCATAATCTATATTATCTACCAATAACACTATATCATCTGCAAAACAATAATACAAATAATATAGGCCTACATTGACTTTGGCCGTTTTGATTTTGGTTAAGGGCCGTTTTGACTTTTATCACTTTGGCCGTTTTGACTTTTTTGGGGCCGTTTTGACCAATTAGTGTTAAGGCCGTTTAGTACTGGGGCCGTTATGACTACGATCCCAATTATTCAAGTGCATTAAGGTCGACGACAGTCACTTTTCGCACCCTTGTTTTGGGTTCGTATACAATAAATATAAACTATCTTACCGTAATTTCACTTGAAATCCATATTTCGTAAAAGGTACAATTTTTAATCACAAGATTTTTTTCAAACACATCCAGATGCATTAGTAATGTTCAAACAAAAAAATTTCAATAGCAAGTTGCATTGGAATTTTTTTTTTTTCTTCAAATAGAAACATCATGTATCCAGTGTATGGTTATTGTAAGGTGATTCAAAGTGACGTCATTGGAATACTGACGTCATTCAAATTAAAAATTAGCTATATTATTACAATGCTTCGCCACATTAAAATAAAAACTGGTTGTCGAACCTTGACCCCTGTCAGATTTCTATAACAAGCGGACAACGTTGTTTACAGGTTGTTATTTTATTATTTTTCATAATTCTGGACAAAATATTAATTTTAAGTTTCAAAAGATGAAAAAAATAAAAAGTACCTTTTGTTAAATATATCAAAATACATAAATAGCAGTGATAATTAAAGTTAACTTCACATACGGTGGTTCATATACATGTGAAATACAAAATACAGTAAAAACTAATGCTATTTAATTACCTTTATTCTAGGACACAATTGCCTTGGCCAAGTCTATCTTTCAGTGTTATCAAAGGCTTTAAGCTAACGCATGCGCACATACAAATAACAATGGACTATTCCACTACTGCAGGGAAGTTTTTGTGTTCCGTCAAAGGAGTTCGTTGTCAGTATTGTTTTAAGTAATTTTGTAACAAAGGACACAATACATCTGAAATCCTAAAATGATGCAATAATGGTACCAGGATTACTGCATTAAACACTTGAACACATTGCTGTAAACACTACGATGAGTCTTTGTTGCGCGAGATGTCATCATTGTACATAGTAACCGCTTTTACCTTTTTCTTCTTTTAACATTAGTTTTTAATCAACATTAAAAAAAAATCTTTTTTCCCTGCAATTACAACTGTTTCTGATAAAATATTAAAGGTTTGAGGAACGTTTTATGATGGAATTTTAAAGATTTTTATGGTTTTCGTATGCAATTAACCGATGTTTGTCTTTATCAAATATGCAAATAACCAATTTATGCTATAAACCGATATGCAATAAAGTGGATTCGACTGTATTACTGTTGGATATGTTTTAGTTACTGTGTACGAAGCCAAAACAAGGGTGCGAAACGTGACTGTCGTTGACCTTAGTAGCCCAAGTACTCTGGCTGTAGTGTTACTGTAAGAGAGCTAGACGGACATTTGGACATAAATACGGGCTCATTACAGTCAGAGACCAAGCTATGTATTTTTTTGGCAATTGCCGACAACTAAAAAGTTGTCAAAGATTTCTGCTCTTATACCATAAAGGCATCGATTGTCCATTTCAGATCTTTTCCATTTCATGTTACAAATACTGTTTTTTTCCATTTCAGTATTTAAAAAATTCTGGGGGTTTTCACTCGCACACACACACACGACACAGACTTCGGATATTTTCAGTTTTCTTTATGATATGATCAGGAAAATAATTACAAACGATCACACTATAAACCACTTCCCTTATATAATTTATTTGGAACAAAGCCTGGCATACACTATGTAATTACTGCATTTCTTTGTGAGATCGGAAATATGGCAATGCCGCTTGTGTTAAAAATTAATAAGCTAACATAATATATCTTTCACTTGAGTAAATATCGGACAATTTTAGCTCACAATGTTCGTTTTTTCCCGTTAAATCACTGGGAATAAGCAAAGACTGGTAAAATGTCTAGATACTCTACATTAAACATTTGGCGTAACATACATATATAGGTACTAGTGTCGTAGCATAGCACAGGCAGATGTCGGTGTTCATACTTTCTAGTTCGAAAAATACATTTTAATTAATCAAATGCGCTTTTAAAGTTAAATACTGTTTTTGAAAAAAATCTGGAATTCAGTTTCAAATAGGTATTTCTGCAATTCCGTCCGCAATTCCACAATCGCGAAAAATCAGTGCCTCTAATACCACAATCCTATTATACTATTCATAGGCTATGTTTGACGTCAAATACATTTACATCAACCATTTTCGAGTTACTTGATTAAAACAAATTCAGATATTAAAGTTACATTCTCTGGTTACCATATTATAACATCATGTACAAATATAAAATACAAGCTCAAATGCACTTTTAAAAAACTTGTGTGTGTTCACTATGAATGGAGAACATCAAACGTATACACTCGGTCCACTTCCTCTATCTCTAGAGCGATAAATAATTATTAACACTCCCTTACATGTAACGCATATGCCAACCGCTGACCACTGTCACAATTTCAAGGCAAATCACCCACCAAACCCTGGAAAGGTATTGTACCATACCTCTAAACATCAGCTAAACTTCGGCAAACTCCGGACAGCATAATTCTAATTTCGCCGACCTATATCGTAACGTTGCATCACATGATCACTTACTCAGCCATTCCGTCTTCCAGGGGCCATCTCAAAACAACAAGTGCCCGACAATCACAAAACAAGTTTTGTTTTGTGTAACAATACCACTAGAGCACATTGATTCATTAATCATCAGCTATTGGATCTCAAATATTTTGTAATTTTATCATAGTATTAGAGTGGAAACCCACTGCATTTTAGCATTAGCAGCAAGTGATCTTTATAAATTATAAGCCTATGCACCAACCCAGACAGGATAGCACATATCACGGCCTTTGATACATCCCTCAAAGCCAGACTGTCTGTAAAGTGGAATTCCATCGAAACTGGACATTTTTTAGAAGGGTATCATTGTATTTTGAAAATAATACATTAAATTATTATTCTTTGTAGAAAAATCATGTTCTGCACTAGGAAAAATTACTTTTGTCACAAAGGCTACCAGACCAGACACCCCACTGAAGAAACCGGTATCCTTTGACTATTCAGGTCAGTATACAGATGATGTACTTTTGGAGGGAAGGGAATGGTGTCATTAGGTATTTGAGTGTCTAAGAGATGATGAGTACATGTAAGGAGCACTCGTCTGAGAGTAAGTGCTAGCAAGTGCCTTGGACAGTTAAAATGGTGCATTGTTTTGTGTTTCAGACCAAGATCAAATGTTCTTTATTTTAAAACGGAAGATAAGTGATTTGTTTTTCTTACACCGATAGTGATATATATATGTAAGTTGCATTTGTGTTGTAACAATGTAATCATTCATCACTGAGGGTGAGGTGGGGCATTTATTAAGTCACCTTTCAACTTGGGGTTGGCAGCACTTATCAGGGGAAGGGGTGACCAGTCTCCCTCTCTCTGGCAATAAATTTGGTCTAGGCACAACCTAGCATGGATAGCTGTGAGTTTGATTGCAGACGTTCTAATTATTTGACTCTCTATTTTTACAGGTGACCTTGTTACACAGAAGCCCATTGATCCTTCACTGTTGAAGTGTGGCTTCAAGGAGCTGTCAGAAATAAAACAGTAAGTTATTCATAATATAATCTCTGTAATAAACTGAAGAATAGGAACATTTTAATGTGCTGACAGTTGGTCTGAAGATATAGAAGATTTCTCCCAAAATTCCCCACACGTAATAGCTGTATGTCTGAGAGTAGCCCAGTGGTAACTAATATATCAAAGAATGTGGTATGTACTATCCTGTCTGTATAATGGTGTATATAAAAGATCCATTTCTACTAATGGAAAAGTGTAGTAGTAGGTTGCCTCGAGGACTATCAGAATTACCATATGTTTGACATTCAATAGCCAATTGGGGGGTGTAGAAATGAAAATGGGGGGGAGGCTCCCACTTTTAATGATCTAGTAGCAGCATGTGTGTGTGCTTTCCCCCACTTTTTGGCACCTTCCAAATTAATTGAGATCTCGGAACTAGCTTTATTGACATTTAAGCAAACGTACTTGTGTGACACTCCATGATTGGCGTATGCATTCACAGTCATCAAATAAAAACATTTCAATGGCAGTTTGACACTGAAAACTGTCCAACGTTCAGAAAACAAAAACTGTTAGCCATAACCTTTTTTTTTTATGTAAGGACATCCAAAATGATGTCATTCGAGTTTGACGTCATTTCCATTCAAAAACCACATCACATATTCTTACGTCATTTGAATATTAAGTAATGGCGGACTGGAATTAAATTTGCATGTCCAGTTTATAAAAACATATTGTATTAAACTTGAGCTTATACGATAAAGACATTATTACTTGGTGTATTTCGGTATCGTCAATATCATATATTAGGAATAAAAATAATGTATTTTACAATTATTATTCCTAATATGTAATATTGATGATAAAGAAAAACACTCTGGTAATAACATATATATATATTGGTAAGTTATCAACATCACATGGCAAACAAACAAAATCAGACCCCAAACCTTGATTAACAAATTAATACATATTGAAATATTCTTATCAAGACTAGTCTACGTTATTCACATTTTTTTCATATAGATTTACAAAATTCAAGTGACATTCCGCAAGTATTTAATAGAAGAATCTATAGAAAACATACCAGCAATATACAACTTAACAAATCATTATGGGGGTGGGTTGTAGCCCAGTGGTACAGCTCTCGCTTGATGCGTGGTCGGTCTGGGATCGATCCCTGTCAACACATAGTCCTTGCAAGTCATGTTGCATTGCACTGTGAGATTGCGAGTGCAGTGAATTAGGCTCTAGGACAGTAGTAATAAAGGTAACATTTTGTGGTACTAATACTGTCGGGTATTAAGCCGCCGATGATCCCCGTTTGTGGGCCCATTGGGCTATTTCTCGTCACAGCCAGTGCACCACGACTGGTATATCGAAGGCCATGGTATGTGCTATTCTGTCTGTGGGATGGTGCATATAAAAAAATCCCTTGCTGCTAATCAGAAAGAGTAGCCCATTAAGTGGCGACAGCGGGTTTCCTCTCTCAATACCTGTGTGGTCCTTAACCATATGTCTGACGCCATATAACCGTAAATAAAATGTGTTGAGTGCATTGTTAAATAAATTGTTTCTTTCTTTCTTTCAAATCAGTATTTTTTTAGGAACTACTGACCTTTGACAGGCCTGGTTTCATGGGATTTAGGCTAAATTGGAACCACTATCAAAACGAAACCATTTTTGTTGGCAAAAATGGAACCAATTTGGCTATAACGGCATGTCAGCGTAGATATACAGATTGTGGGGGTTGTTTCAACCAACTTTAGGTTCTATTTTGTCCAATTTGGTTTCATTTTCATTTGGGTCTGTTCTGGTATGATTCCGTTTTCACAATAATCCGTTTCCGGAATGTCACGCCTGTACAGTTTGAACTCTTAAGTTGTTTACTGGCAATGTGTTTGTTTGAATGGTTTGGAATTTTTACATTACTAATGCGCAGTCATGCATTCATTGCAAAAACAAATTAAAAAAGTAAAAATATTATAATTAAATTACAATACAGTCAGTCAGAAAAAGGTAGATCACCCATCTGTCTGGTAGTTGCATTTTTTAATTCGTCAGTCAGAATTTTTACTCACATACGGCGTGCTGGCGAGTACTTTCTGCAGGCCTACCAATGATTAATAAATCAGTGTGCTCTAGTGGTGTCATTAAACAAGGCAACATCATTGACAAGTGTTAAAAGTTGTCAGTATTATTACTATTAAACAGAAAATATTTAATTACATATTTAAGTTAATTCTTTTTATTCATTATCCAAAATAATTATTGCTGTGTGTCATTCTTTTTCATCTCTTTCCATGCTGGGGTGTCATTAAAGCGGTATTCCCTGGAATATTTTTATTATTTATGGATATAGAACAGAAAATACCATTACTTTTGGTACATATATGACACCGCACTCATCATTGGTAGCTGGCAGCATAGCCCAGTGGTACATTGCCCGCCTGATGCACGGTCGGTCTAGGATCGATCCCCGTCAGCTAACCACTGGGTTTTTTTCTCGACATAACCATATGTCCGACGCCGATATAACCGTAATTATAATGTGTTGAGTGCATCGTTAAACAAAGCAAAACAAAACAAAACAATCATCACTGGTTTCACTACGCTGGCTTATCTTGGTCAAATACAAAGCCATTATTTTGAAAGTGGGACACTTTTGACGGGCTCCTACCGATCTCGCTTTTCATTGGCTTATCACAAGTGTGAAATTCCCCAACAAGAGATCACATGAGAACAAATTTAGCTGTCTTGATTGAGGGTCATCTCATATTTACAAAACATATCCATAGTGGTATGGTACAATGCCTTTTCAGGGGTCGGTGGGTGGGGGATTTGCCTTGAAATTTTGACAGTGGCCAGCTGTTTGCATATGCGTTACATGTAAGGGGGTGTTACTAATTGCGTAATGCTCTTGGGGTAGAGGAAGAGGTTCTGTGTTCGATTTACGTAACATTTTTCAAGACTATATGTTATTTTTATGCATTACTTAGACCTAAGAAGGTGGGGGTTTTGTTGGGTTTTTGGGGATCGATCCTCATTGGTGGGTATATAAAAGACCATGGTATGTGATATCCTGTCAGTGGGATGGTACATATAAACGACTCCTTGCTAAAAAATAAATTTAAAAAATGTAGTGGGATTCCAAGGTGTGTGTGCAGTGATTTCAGCAGGGTTGGGGTTATAGACTGTGTTGAGCAAAGTTTATATGGGGCCATGCTACTTCATTGTCTACTTAAGTGTATTTTATTAAATATATACATGTTTAATGTGTTACTAGTATACAAATTAAACTTTGAAAGTTCTATTCATTTTATAAAATATTAATCCTGAAATAGGAAGGTACGGTTTTCAATAGTACGTTGTCAAGATCAAACCGGTTTTAACAAAAAACTCTAGTACCGTATCCTCAGTCGAATGTTCTTGTACAGCACAAGATTTCTCTTTTAATTTTTTTGAGACGTACCCTACAATTTTAAATCGGCAAACTCACTTTGATGATGTATTTGTAATATAAAGAAATAAATCCAATAATATTTAATACATTTAATATGTTTTGCTCATTCTTGCAATCTGCATATGGATGCAAACAAGATTTGTTAATTTGTTTTTCTTAATTTCAGGGCACAATATTTTGTGAAAATCATTGTTCTGTCCACGTGTTGGTTATGCATCTTTAAAACCATGAGAACTGCCAGTCGGTTACATGGTGAATTATGTTCTAAAATTAAAAGAACAATATATCAGTAATAAAAGTGGAAATCAGTTTATGTTTTTAAACACTTTTGAATAACCAATGTAGTACAGAACAGTAGTTCAAGTGTTTTAGGATTAGGTAGACTCATCAGTTACAAGAACTATAATCAAGTAACCGACAATCGGTCACCAAAGTAAACCTCACGTGGACTGACTTCCGACTTCCTAAGATTTTGAAATATTGTTCCCTGAATTTGCTTGAGTGTTACCATTTATTGCAGTTTATGCTTTGATGTTGATTTCATTGTGTTCATTAATTTTATTTTATTCATTCCTTGTTATATTACAGATCTCACCCTAATGTTCAGCGTTTGTGTAGCATTGAATTTGCAGATGGGGTAAGTTTGTTTGTTTGTATAGGGGGGGTGTAATACATTTTATTTACAATTACAATGTATATGGCATCAGACATGGTTATGGAAAACAAATATACTGAGAGAGGAAAGATGCTGACGCCACTTCACGAGCTACTCTTTTTAATTAGCAGCAAGATATCTTTTATAGGCACCATCCCATAGACAGGATAGTACATACCACAGCCTTTGTTACACCAGTTGTAGAGCACTGGCTGGAACAAGAAATAGCCCAATGGGTCCACCAACGGGGATTGATCCTAGACCAATCACACATTAAATGAACGCTTTTCCACTAGGGCAATGTCCCACCCCTTGAATAACATAAATTTATAAAATAGAAGTACATGAAATTATTTGGATGTAATATTTTGTAGAAATGTAATTGAATATATATTTTTGGTCATTTATATGCAAGTTTGATTCCCCTTTAATGTGTGCAGAGTAAAAACTTACTGTTATCATTATAATATAATGTATGTACTGTTTATTTATAGCATATTTAAAAAAGAAGTTTGAGTAAATTATATGTTACACACCGACAAAGGTTTGGCACAAGATACAGCTGGTTTCATTTTGTTATAACATATTTGTATTTAATTGTTTGCTCAAGTTCTTTGATTGTGCTCCTTTGTCTTCCGATCTACATGTTATTGTAGAAATTGTACATGTTATTTTGTTCTTTTATTCAGTGTAATATTATTTTGTATGTACAGAAAGAAGTCAAACAGTACCGCCGTGAACAAATGTCTGACCAAATCGAGAATTTGTTTGGGAAAGATTGCATATATGAATCAATTGGTGAGATTTCATTTATTTACTTTATTTAGTTCTTTATTTAGTTATTATTTTATTAACACAACAGTTTTAAATTTTTAAAGATTTATGATAGTTAAAATGAAGCCCAGTCCAGAGTTATGTCCCTTAATGCACCAGTGGATAAATTGACTGTTATAGTCTCTTTTTGTTTTATCTTTATTCAAATGATATATGTATTACTCCCCTACCAGTATAACTGGAGAGGACTGTTAGTTTCATCTCATTCTGTCCATCTGTCTGTCCCACATGTAGTTTTCTGGATTTTTTTTTTACTGTGCCTTGAAGTATTGAGCTGAAATTGTGTGTATATCTTTATTGTTTACTGTTATATATCTGATTTGACTGTCATGGCAGTTCACCCATTTTTGACAGAGTTACGGCCCATGAATTTAGGCAATAAGAAAATTTGTTTTCCAGACCTTTTTTATGTTTTTGTAATGCCTGAAGATATTGAGATGAAATTTTAAAATAATATTACATGTGTATTTTGTTGAACCAGAAGGTGATTAATATAAATCAACACAATGTGCTTTTAATCAAGAACTTAATGTATTCATGGATCAACCAAACATGCCAAATTCCATTAGTTGATTATTTGTTTACTAGTAAATTAAATTATTTGGTCGTAATGTATATATTTTGTTATATTGCAAAGCAAAAATTAATTAACAATTGTGGCTGGAAAATAGCATTATGTTTAGATAACACTTTTAACACATAATAGTATTTCTCAGATTTTATACCACCTGTTCTTTTTCAGTGTCAAAGCTTACTGTAGATATTAGGAACATGGTTCAACACTGTTTACGCTATAATCGGGTAAGACATTCATCGCAAGTTAATCACTCATGTTTTAAAACTCATTCATTTTCTATATTTCTACGTCATACAGACAGATTTCACTGATGAGCATTTTTGTGCCAGTTTGTCGTAATTTTTGTCATACAAACCAATCAGTAGTTTACCACTTAAGGTTAAGACATATTTAACATGTCTTATCTCTGTCTTTAATATAATTAAATTAGCTCCATCGTTGGTGGGAGGGTGTTATTTGTTACTTATTAATGAAAATAAACTGTATTGTGTTATTTTGGAAAAAAACAGTTGTTCAAATTATAAATATTGAGTGTCACATAATAAAGCACTAGTAATGTAAAATGTGGAATCCCGGCTTGAACGTAACAGTGACACAGATGGCAGTTGCTGGAGCTGTATGAATTACCATACGTCGGGGCTTTTACCAAGGGGAGGGGGAAGGAGGGGGGGAGGGGGTGCTGCTGAATTAA
>JAECMU010244344.1:1420-18751 GCA_016106625.1 Dracogyra subfuscus | reverse complement strand
CCCCCCCCCCCCCCCCCCCCCCCCCCAGTTGCTGTCATCTTCCGACACCTATGTTGACAGAAATATGTTTACACAAGACATGAATTTTACAATGACACTAATTGCCGTAGTTGCCATAGGTTACAGGCTCTGCTGATGGCAGTTTTTAGCTGTTGGATAACAATTATTGCTGTCAGTTGAAGGAATATTTTTTTGTTTTTATATTTTGTTGTATAACTTACTGGTTTAAATTGCTGCAGGTGGTAATTTTGCTTGTAACGGCAAAAAACATTTAAAAAATTGCCATGGGTAGCAAATTCTGAAGTTGAGCTCTATGTACATAAACTTCTCTGTTTACATAAACTTCTCATTTTGTTTCAGGACAAACGCAGCAAAGCAGTGCTGGTTGAAAAAATACAAAGACGCAAAAAGATGATGAAGTATTTACGCAGACAAGACTATGAACATTTCCAGTGGCTTTTGCGAGAGCTGAAAATTAAATACGTCCCACCACCGGCATATTATGGACTGATTACGCGAAAGTTTCGGCGGAAGGAAGAAGCTGTCCACGAAGCTGTGCGGCTACGACGGGAGAAGCTGAAGACTCTCGAGGATGCATTAGCGCAGGAGCGAGTGGAGTTCGAGAAGTACAAGGCAAAGACTCTGGCGCAGATCGAGAAGGACATCAGTGAGCTGAATCTAGACGCAGACGCCATCAAGGAGAAGCTGGTGAGGAAGATCGAGAAGGAGGAGATCGTCTTTCCACACGGCTGGACGCCCTGAACGTTCGGCAGGACCCAGGTGTTCAAGCATCAGTTGCATTAACCAGTGATTGAAGAGATTAGCCAATGCTTAAAGAGATTTGTCCTATGTTTCCTGACGTTGTTGACATGTTTCTGACTAATGAGACTTTTTAATTTTTTAAATTACTAAATATGTGTAAAAGATTTCCTCTTTCGGCAGGGCTGGACTCCCTGAAATCCAGCACCCAGTTCAAGCATCAGTTAATTAAAGTGACATCCTAGTTTTTAAACACTACCGCACGTCTTACTATTAAAGCCATTTTTGATCATTTAAATTAGAAGTATTTACATTTATTATTTAGAATATTAATTTCTATACACATGAAGTGCTTTTGGACATCCAGGTTTTTGCAATACTCCAAAATTTATTTTTTATATTTCTAAAAACGCTCATTCGTTTGAGAAGTAATGGTTATTGAGACAAGCTCTAGTTTTATTCAGACAGTATTTCCCTGTTTACACATCACAGACTTTAGCTTCTCACTGTTATAACATTATCTAAATGAGTCTTGCAAGTTTCTAGATTAATTTGGTGTCCATTTTCATGGGCTGAAACTAGGGTCCGCTCCTTTAACCAAGGGTTGAAGTGATTAACCAATGGTTGATGAGACTTGTCCCATGTTTTCTCCCATTGTCAACATATTTTGAATTAACAAAGCCTTTTTAATTGCTAAAATAATAAAAGTATTTTCTTGATGTTAATATTATCAGGGTCCATTTATTCGATCTAGTGTTTGTAGCCGCTCAAGCTTCATGTTTTCACTACTATGTGGTTTCATACATACAAATGTATTGGAAGCTATATTTCAGTTCGGCTACTTCAAACGTTAGGATAACAAAAAATATTATGAATGTGAATGCACAGATATTCTAAACAAGCATCTGTGTTTAATATTTGGTTTTGATTGTTAAAGACTTCATGATTCGGTAGAGATGCCAACGATTATGAATTTGGCAAAATCATTATGAATTTAAAGCATTATATTACGATTGTCTTGTTCAAAATTCGGATTTTTAGAAAGAAAATTGTAATTTCACGTATTTGGTGTCTGATCGTATTTTGGAAGGCACAAATGTTGTTAACACCGGAGAAATGGAACTTTTCCTCTCTTTGCCGCCAACAATCGTAGATTGGTTTTCTTCCTTGTTCTTTAAACTTATGGATTTTGAATAGCGAGCATAGCAAGCATGGCAATATAGAACAAACCAGTCTAGCAATCAGTCTTTCCAAACAGCCTGATGTTTGCTGATTGGGTTCGGCCTTGAACTTGACTTGACCAAAATGTAAAAACAATGAGCTGAGCCATCACTGATAACATTCCCATTTGGGCGGTGGGGGAGAGGGGTTTCTATTTTTGAAAGCCTGGATTCCTATGACACTCCAACTAGGGTTGGCATCTGCACAGTGGCAGTACACTAGAGTCTCTCAATGGGAAATTTAGAAAACCTAATATAAATCAATTATTAGTTGAATTTTATTTAGAACATCTTATGGCAATCCACATAATTAAATCCAAAAATATTTTTGTTGGTATACATGGCCCTGAATTTGTGTGACTTCAGTGTAATGCTGATATAGACAGTACAAAGTTCAGACAGTTGTCTCCATCTTTTTGTTCTTTGTGAGAAAATTGTATTCCTTGGTAATGATTGCATGGGGCTTTGATTACAGTGTGCATGCTGTGCTTAGTTAGGGCAGGTATATAGCAGTCCTTTGGTGCTATGTGTTTATTTCTAGATATTCACTACTATAAATGTGTGTTCATAAAAGAAAAAAGGATTTTAATAGTTTTCTTTGGAGTAGTACTCCTAGCACTGAAAGTTAACTGAAGTGCCTATAACATTATTACCTAACCATGCTATGAACAACTGGGTCCAGATGTCCGGAGTGAAAATATTAAGAAGTGTCTCCACAAGTCGTAACTCCAGTTTTCGTAGACAACATAATTTTCTTGAATTGCAGACACTTAACAGTTTGTTGCGATATTATGTTATATATCAAGAACTAAAATAAACTAATATAAAATAATTTATAATTGTTTGTTTTTCATAATGATATGGTTGATACAGCCAGAACATTTCAGTTTTCTTTAAATTCATAGTTAACTGATGTTGATATTGTTAAACAATATATCATTTGAAGTGGCAATAATTAAAATATCACCACTGATTGTGGTTAATACATTTAAAGTAGTATATCTCATTTTGGAATCCACTGCAAGTCTAAATTTTAAAGGTGCTATATTTTAAGTACAAGTGCCATACATATCACTATTTTGTTCACTTTTTGGGGTTTTAACATTTATGCAAAGCCAGTAACTGAGCCAGCATCATATGGGCACAGCATTACCAAGACTAGTTCCAAAGTTATTAGTCCCCAACTGGTCTAACCAGAGGGGACTATCGGTTTCATCTCCGTCCATCTGTTTGTCCCACGTTTCCCAGATTGTTTTGGGTTTTTTAAGTCTTGAGATATTGATCAGAAAGTTCGTTTATAGCTTCATCGTATACTGTTACAGATCAAGTTTGACTTTCATGCCAATTCATTAGAGTATTGACCCTTGAAATTAGAAGATACGAAAATTAGTTGGATCTGGTAGGGACATGTATTGGTTTTAGCAGTACTCTGAGAATGCATGTGTGTGATATTTTTCAGTGGCATCGACAAATCTCTCATTAGGGTTTGTGTACGGAGGAATTCTGTGTATCTAAACATAGCCCCCTTCCCAAACGAAAATGGCATTAAATATTTCTAATTTGTGTCCCAATGTAAGTATGATCTGCTTGTGCTAATTTTGCCACTCCAATTGGACACGAGATCCTGGCGAAAAAGTCTCGGGAAATCTCTGTTTGTATACTCTTTAGTGCTGGAGCAAATCCTTAAATTTGTGCAAAAAGGATATAGATATTCGGGTAAAATGTGAACCTGGGGACGTTTTCCATGTATATTCATCATTCTACCCGCAAAATTAGTTAGTGGTAACCCGTGTAAAATTTCTTAGTGATTCATTTGCAACCCAATGTGACCGTTTGGCAGTAAATACTATATAATATGAAAAGATTTTGTTATCCAGTTTCTGGAATTTTCGTTTAATTTAGGAAAAACACACACACACCTTACAAAAATGGGAATCTGTACGCGTATGGAAGAGAAATCGATTCCTTTTGTGATCAGTCTTTAAGATATTAATCTCTTGACACTGAGAAATCCTATCGATGCTTTAAATAGAATGCTCCATTTGCTGCTATTGTAAGTTGTTTTCAACAAATAGTGCCATTTTAACGACTAAACTTTTCATATTGAATAAAATTCCTTATTTCGAATGGATGTCCAAGTGTTTGTAACGCTAGTAGTTTAAGCTTCTTTTTTCTTCCTACACACTATTCAACCAGAAACACTTGTATTCTAACTTTTTTAAATGTAATTGTAGTCATTAGACCTGGGAAACGTTACAAAAGTAAACAAAACTGGGGACCTAATTCGCAAAGCTCTCTTGGGTCTTTCGTAAACATCAACACATAGTCCTTGCAAGTCATGTTGCATTGCACTGAGATTGCGAGTGCAGAGAATTAGGCTCTAGGACAACAGTAAGGTAACATTTTGTGGTACTAATACTGTTGGGTACTAAGCCGCCGCCGATCCCCGTTAGTGGGCCCATTGGGCTATTTCTTGTCACAGCCAGTGCACCACAAGTGGTACATCAAAGCTTGTATGTGCTATTCTGTCTGTGGGATGGTGCATATAAAACATCCCATGCTGCTAATCGAAAAAGAGTAGCTCATCTAGTGGCGACAGCGGGGTTCTATCCTCAGTATATGTGTGGTCTTTAACCATATGTCTGACACCATAAAACCGTAAATAAAAGGGACCGCCTGCAGACAGTGCAGTGGCAGGTGCAAGGGAGTACCAGCAGCCCGGCCGGAGTCTAACAGGCAGGGAGTTGGTTTTGGTGCTATGGCATTTGGAATGTCCAGTAGGGTTAATGCCAAAGACAAAAGTGCGCAGTTTGAATGAAAGAAATGGGCGCCATTTTGAACGGTCCGCCGAGAAGAAAAAGAAAAGAAGCAGCAGCCAGTAAGTGGAACACATTTATTCATGAAACGCGGATGCCAAACAATTCCAACTGCAAATTGGTGCAGCTGATTTAGATTTAACTATTTAAAAAGTTAGTTAGTTTTGTTTAACGACACCACTAGAACACGTTGATTTATTAATCATCGGCTAATGGATGTCAAACATTTGGTAAACATTTTTTATCGAGTTCTTAGAGGTAACCTACATTTTCCCATTAGTTGCAAGGGATCTTTATATGCATCATCGCACAGACAGGATAGCACATACCATGGCTTTGGTATACTAGTCGTGATGCACTGATTGGAACGAGAAATAGACTAGGATCAATCATAGATCAAACGAGTGCTTTACCACTAGGCTACGTCCTATGCACTCTTTCACTATTTCAAGTCCTGTAAAACAAAAAAAAACACACAAAAAACAAGCAAAAAACTAAACATTATAAAAACATTTTATTGGTTCTGGTGCATTCAAACAACGGCAACGTTAGGATTTGTTAAAGGTCTGTGATGTACTGGCAGTCTGCCTTTAGTGGGGCGAGCATTCACTCGAGGAATATATCCACACTTGTTGGACTTTGCTGAGTAAACCCAAAGCCATTCATCCCCTTCCTGGTTGGTCAGATCGGCAAACACCTCATCGCCGATGACAACATTCAGGTCAGCTTTTGATTGGGCCTTGTAGTCTTGTGTAACAGTAAATTCAACCAGCGTGTTTGTGTTTACTTCTCTCCGTCTCCTGGAAGCTTCAGTTTCAGTGTATTCAGGTATTGGTGCTGCTGAAATGATGATATTGGTCGTATTAAAATAAATCATATCCATTGGCAAAACCAGGAGTTCATATAATAAGTAACTCTACATCCCAGATTTTTAGTACATTTTGTGATCAGTTGAAAGTTTGTTTTGTTTCATGACATCATTAGAGCACATTGATTTATTAATCATCGTCTAATAGATGGCTAATATTTGATAATGCGGACAGTTAATCTTAGAGAGAACAACTACTACAGTTTTCCATTAGTAGCAAGGGATCTTTTATATGCGTCAGCTAACCACTGTTTTTTTTCTCGACATAACCATATGTCCGACGCCGATATAACCGTAGTTAAAATGTGTTGAGTGCGTCGTTAAACAAAACACAAAACAAAAAATATTTTATATGCACCATGCCAGATAGAATAACACATACCACGGCCTTTGATATACCGGTTGTGGTGCACTGGCTAGAACGACAAATAGCCCAATGATGATGGTGTTGATCATATTGAAATAAATTATATTCTTTGGCATAGTCAGGATTTCATATTGGAGTGGGGTGGTTGACAACCCATACTGTTTATGAGCATAGTTGTATGGGGCAAAAGGCTGGGGAAGAGGTGTGATGGGAAGTACAATTTATTTCTGGGTATATAGTTGTCTACAAATTCTATCAAGCACTCTTCAACCCAGATTTGGTAATATTTGTTAAGACTAAGATTAACTGATTATGATCGAGAACTGACAATACAAAGGTAGCTGTCACTCGTTCATCGTCACTCATCTGATAACACTGTTATCTCCCGTTAGCATGTGAATGTGTATGGATTCAATATGGTAGTATTTTCTATGGCTCCCCACAATCAAAGTTAGAGAAATTAATTACTCCCCACTTATCCTAACAATTTATTAGCATACCTTCTAAAAGGTACTTGAAAAGCCTCGAGTTAGCATGTATTCATCTCCATAATCTTGTCAAATATTTTATTTTTATTATTATTATTATTATTATTTAAAAAAAAAATGGGGGGGTGGGGTGGTTAACGACGCACTCAACACATTATAATTACGGTTATATCGGCGTCGGACATATGGTTATGTCGAGAAAAACCCCAGTGGTTAGCTGCGCATCAGGCGGGCACTGTACCACTGGGCTATGCTGCCCGCTCTTTACAAATATGAAACCTTTACTATACAGTCATCGATGCGCGTACCTCGTTTGCTGTATCTGATGAGATTTGAGATTTTAATGCATTTCGGTATCAAATGATTCATGTTACATTTATTTTGGAAGTAATATTAACCATTCAACAGAACGGAATCGAATTGATAAACTGTATAGTGTGATTGAGAAAACAAACCTATTGCATCCACTCCTACTGTGTTTAAATTCAAATCACTGGGAAATGGGCACATGAATGACCTTGGAACGAATCCTTCTTCGCCATTTCCTCTAGTCACCCAATACCAGTCTGGGTCTTCCATATTGAGTACAGTAACAACTTCCCTACTCTCTACCGTCACGTCGTTTTCTTCTGCTGCTTCGAAATCGAACACGATAACATAGCGGCCATACGGGTGTTTCTTAAACTGCCTCACGTCAAACATCTGATCTGAAGACTTTGGCGTGAATTGCTGTATGGTCTCTGGTTGATGACTCGAGTCAAGATCAGGGTCACTTAAATCTGAGGCCGGGTCATACTGTGAGGGAGGAGTAAGGGGTCTCTTGTGAAAGTTCTTCCACGGCGAGAGGTACGAATTGGGGACGTAACCCTCCCTCGCGTCCTCCGTAATGACGTAGGACCATTCGTTGTCCTCGTACAGAACGTAGACCTCCAGGCCCTGGTCGACGTCGATCTCGCGTTCTGCGCATGCCCGGAAGTCCTGCAGTACAACCATCCTCGACTCTGGACTCAGTCCGTGCTGTTTCTCGAGACCCACTCGAACTAGTGTGTCTATGCTGGCACTACCAGTGATCCGGCCGAGAAGGAGAGTGGAGCGATCTGAAACACATACAATAATGTGGCATTACTTATTTTGCATACCATCCAGAACCGTGTTTATTACACAGTGCAAACAATGTGCCCTCTTGTGTACTCCAGAACGTAGTCTACCAGAAAATATGCACGACAAAATCGTAATACATGATCAGGGCCTATTTCCGCACAATGCAGAGTCGAATGGACATTCGAAAAATAGTGGATGATTCCATGAATCTTTATCCAGTATCTCGTTTATAGGACAGCCACCCCCGAGGGAATCCTTTACTATTGTCAATGAGGACTTCTGTTTCCAGACTAGTTTACTAAACCAAAACTAACACCGGACAGAGCTCATTGGAATATGTAGAGGCCATGCACTCATGAATCACTGTCATAACAGTTCAGCCAGCTAACGTTCGCGAACTATTTGACTGGTTCCCAATGGACCCAGCGTGGACAGTTGGTTTACCGTGAAGCGCATAAACCAGTCTAGCTAGCGTTTTTCTGTTCGGTCTCGCTAAACGCGAAAGTAAACATATCATGCCCCATCGGTGGCATTCGTCATGAGTACTACCACCACAGCAGTCACCAACTCGTACATACATAGAGTAGAGTAGAATAGATGTTTAACGACACCCCTGCACGAAAAATACACCGGCCATTGGGTGTTCGGTACATACATGTAACATAATAATAATTATTATTAGTATTATAAAGACAGACATAGCCGTTTAAAGGGAGCTGTCTTTCCCGCTTCCCATTATTTCCTGAACTGAAAGAAGTTTGTTAAAGGAGAATAACGTTTAACTCCCCTTAGCATATAAATTTATATTGTATCAATATCTCCGTAATCTAAGTCGGGTAACAATTATTGGCCACTCCCTTAAATTTTTGTTTTCACATCGAGGTCGAATATTAATGTGCCATATACAAAGTTTGTTTTAGGGTTTATTGAATGTAAAATAATGACAAACACGTTTCATGTCATGTGTCATGTCATAGGGTTTAACGTGCACATTCAGAGCAAGCTGTTGTAGCGCACGCCTGTCGTGGGCGCAAGACAGAAAGTTGGGGGGGGGGGGAGGAAGGTGGGACCGCCTGCACTGACAGGTGCAAGGGATCACCAGCAATCCGATCGGGATCGGTAGCAGGCGGGGTGGGTGGTGGTGGTGCTATGAAATTTTGAATGGAGCAATTAACATGCCAAAGAGAAAAGGTGAAAAAACACGTTTCAACTGTATTCAGTTATATATACATGGCTTGCACAATTAAAGGGACATACCCTGGTTAAAAATAAAATTACTATTAGAGCTGTTTCTAATAACTGAAATCATACTTTTGTTAGATTTTATTTTTTAGATTATCCATTTCTGTACATTCGAAGTCCTTTTGGTCATCCTGGTGTTTTTAATATCAAAAAATGCATTTCTCATATTTTTAAAAACGCACGCGCGTCTGAGAGATAAAGTATGGAGTCGAGTTTTAGTCTATTTTTAGAGGGTATTTCACCATTTCAAAGTCACAGACTCAGGTTTCTTTCAGTTGTAACTTTATCCAAATGTGTTACAGGTTTTTAGATTAACTAAACTTGTGTTAATTGTCATGGGCTGAAAGTAGGGTCTGTCCCTTTAAGTCAGTAAGTATTTAAACGACTGTAACGTCATATGTCATGACACCACTAAATATCAACTATTACAGTTACACATATGATATTAAGTTGCAAATAGTACAGTACATGTTCCAACTGTTAAATTTCGTTTAATCATTTGGTAATTTTGACATTTTGCCTTAGAGTGAAAAATCACAGTTACATGTTGTTGTTTTTCGTTTTATTTAACGGCTCCATTATAGCACATTGGTTTTATTAATCATTTGGTCATTTTTATGTACTGTCTTACAGAGGAAACCCACTGCATTTTTCCATTAGTAGCAAGGGAACTTTTATGTCCAGCACCCCACAGACAGTATAGCACATACCACAGCCTTTGGAATATCAGTCGTGGTGCATTGGCTGGAACGAAACATAGCCTAATGGGTACACCGACGGGGATTAATTCTAGACCGACAGCGCATCAGGCGAGCAGGTCAGGTCAGGTCATAGGGTTTAACGTGCACATTCAGAGCAAGCTGTTGTAGCGCACGCCTGTCGTGGGTGCAAGTGCTTGCGAAGCAAACTCTTCCGTCCAAGACAGTAAGTTGGGGGTGGGGGTGGGGGGTGGAGAGGGCTCAGGCGAGCGCTTTGCCATATATATATATATATATATATATATATATATAGATATATAGATATACATTAGTGTCTCCACGATTACTCAAGTACGGGTCGAGTCTAGTAAAGACTCGAGTCACAGGACTAGAGTACCTGTACAAGCGAGACAACGTAGAGCGACTATTTCAGCAGTGACTAATCAGCAATACAAGTTACACAGTAATTATAGGATTATTTGCTAGTTTCTCTTTCTAATGTGGCCGTCCGTCACGATACTGAACGTATCAACCGGTTTCTAAATACAATACAATGGCGTGATTTGGCATTCATGTGCCGTGCTGGAATTAACATATATAATGCTGTTTTACTTTATATATCTTAGTTTCATTATCATTAATTCTTGTGTACGTATCGGGTACTCGGGTCCGGGTCGAGTTTCACCCTCGAGTCCCAATATGTTGGACTCGTGGAGGCCTAATACATAAACAGGCTACATACGTACGTACGTACGTACGTACATAACAAACATACATGCATAGGCTACATGCATACATACATACTTACATATATACATAAACACACATGCATACATACATACATACATACATACATACATACATACATACACATGCTACATACATACAGCAATACATACATGCATATATTATTTATCAGTATATATTTATTATTTATATTACGTGGGAGGTAAGCTTGAATGCCGCGGAATTATCTATCTTTCTACCGTGTATCAATAGTAAAAGGTCACGCTGAGTACGCGTATTAAACCGAGTGAAATCATTTATCGATTCCCATGAAAACATAAATGTGTTAATATACACGTATATATGTCAAACAAACTCGAGCAACACGTACACACCTTTCTTTTTTCTTTTCTCCTTCCCCAGGCGACTTGGACACAGAAACGCCATTTTTGTAGGACTGTTTCAATAGGCGTTCTGGGTGACTGCACACGATTTGCCAACTGTATTTTCAGAACAAGCTATTCACGGTGGAACGATTGTTTCCTGGTGGTTGAGGTCTTACAGCTCATTTAATAAGTTCGATTGTTGTTTGGCATTTTAATGGGTTAACGAGTAACCGGCAGGGCACACATAACACCATAATAAGTGACTGAAGACAGCTTTTATTACATACAATATACACAAAATGATTTGGCTTACGTTAGGCCTTTCCAACTTTTTAGGAGATTCTCTTCTAATTAAAAATAATACACTATTATAATATCAATGACCACATATTTCTGATGGAAAAAAAAGAGGAATTTGTTTCGTTTCAATAATAATAATATAACACACACACACACACACACACACACACACAGAGAGAGAGAGAGAGAGAGAGAGAGAGAAACACACGCACACTCACACACATACAAATACACGTACACACACACACACACACACACACACACATACATACACATACATACATACATACATACACACACACACACACAAACACACGTACACATACATACGTACACACACAAACACACGTACACACACATACATACACACACACATACGTATACATACACACACACAAACACACGTACACACACATACATACACACACATACATATATATATATATATTACAAACATGTCAGATGAAATCAGTTTATTCATAAATGTATTAAACAGTCAGGGCTTACACGACCGGGCCCTGTCACAGACGGAGGGATCCGGCCAAGGCCGGTCCCTGCGACGACGACAGGCGTACGCTACAACAGCTTGTTCTGAATGTGTACGTAAAAAACTTAGGACTTAGGACGACCGGGCGAAGTAAGCCCAAACTTCGCCCTGACCAGCCTGACTTCGTCGAAGTTTGTACCGCCTTTTTAAAAATAGCAATCACTTGCAGTGTACACAATCACGGATGAATGATGCAGAATCTGAGGAACACCTAATCATAGATAATAATTAAGTGTGAATGACCTGTGCGTTTGAAGAGACACTGGCGCCACAAAATCATGCGACATGCTCCTAGAAAAAGGGTCTAGCTCAGACAACACCGGTGTCTGACATTAATAGTTGGAGTAATTATTTAGTTTTACGTAGTCTTTGTCATAATGAATAAATTCAACATACAACACAAATGTAAAAATAAAATATTTTTTTTAGTGTAAACAACAGTGACAAGGTGCAGTAAATAAGCAATGTTCATACCTTCACGGATACTAATACCCATTCTGTCTGACAACTCCACAGTGTATTAATTAAGAAACTCTGATGGTGGAATGCATTTAATTGCATCTGGGCAATCTCAGCTTGACCGTGGTAGCTTAATCTACCAGGAGAATACTCTGCAGTAGGTACTAAATGAAATGAGAAGACAAATTAGTGCTTTTCAATTACATTTAATTATTTCTAAAGAAGGCGACATGTGAAAAGGTAATTAAACAACAAACCCACCTATAGAGCCCATATTCATCAATTAGAAGTACACACGGAAAATAAAATAAAATACAGATTGTAAAACTAGCACATGTATTAAGATAACTTTTTTTTTCTTTCTTTTTTTTCTTTTTAGATTAACAATTCAAGTATCCCATTGTTAAAAACTTCGCCGTCTGTAAAGTTTGAGAGAGAAGTGACTTCGCTCTATGATTATGACCTCGCGTGAGGCCTGAACAGTATAAATGAATCGTACCACGTATTGTGGTCTATTAATACATGAACAAACTAAACAATATGACAATGCTATAAATCGAGATTCGTTAAATACAGGATTTTATACTATTGAAAACAAAGGAGCACACGTGTAGTAATTACATGTAGATGCATTCTGATATTAAAACCATGACTACATTTAATTTGTGTTTTATATAATGGCATTTTAGAAGTCCACTAGGAATATATACCTATTAAAATTAATTTTACTTTGTGATAAACAGTGAAGCCATTAATATATAAAACATATAACGTCTTAATCTAGTATGTAATGTATTTTCCATTCAAATTCTGAGTAAAATTGAAGAAAGGCATTCTGTAAACATACTTCTTTTACGGTGAAATTGGTTGACAATCGAGTCGTTAAAACTCGCTCCGGATGGTAGCCGGTACCAGTCTTATGTCAGATGGCTTAGCCAAGACACCACCGAGATCGGTGTTACAAAGTTAAGCTTGGCAATAGGTCTACCATTGACGTGAACTAAAAACAGAGATGGGCAGAGCATCGAGCCTTGGAGTATTCCAGCAGTTAGTGTTCCATAACAGGATAAAGAACCAATAGCGATCAATAATTTCCTGTTCATTAAAATAAGCCAATTATTAACGAGCATATCTTAACCACAGGTTCAAGCACGTCAGTTCAGGACAAAAGAGGGTGGGCTGAAATTTGTGGCTGACATGCAGAATAAGAGAGGAAGGAAGGAAATGTTTTATTTAACGACGCACTCAACACATTTTATTTACTGTTATATGGCGAAGAACTACACATATATTGTTTTTTGTTTTGTGTTTTGTGTGTTTAACGACATATTGTAATTACGGTTATATCGGCGTCGGACATATGGTTATGTCGAGAAAAAAACCCAGTGGTTAGCTGACGGGGATCGATCCTAGACCGACCGCGCATCAGACGGGTACTGTACCACTGGGCTACACATATATTGAGACAGGGAATTAGCTGTCGCTATTTCAAGGGCTACTCTTTACGATTAGCAGTAAGGGATCTTTTATATGCACCATCCCATAGACAGGATAGCATATACCACGGCCTTTGACGTACCAGCTGTGATGCTCTGGCTGGTGCATGTAGAATAAAATCAAAAGTCAAGACATTCAGCGGATTCGGAATATTTCCTGAATGCATGTAACTGAAACTCATTTATAATAAACAACAATTTCAATTAAACCTCTTTTTGTGCTTATATCCAATTAAAGTTCAATCACGTTATCCTCGGCACACACCTTGGTGGGCTGTCTGGTTAGGACAGAGGGTTAGTTGTTAGTGGTTAGTGAAAGAGAAGAGGGTATAGTAGTCTTACACCTACCCATTGAGCCGTTAAAACTGGTTCTGATCGAGAGCCGGTGCCGGAATGCGAACCTAGTACCTACCAGCCATATGTCTGGTGGATTAACCACAACACCATCGATGCAGGTTAATAAACAACATATGCTATTCCCACCATTTTAATTTTAATATATTTATAATCATTATGCAGTAATTTTACATTCAATAAGGGGTTATTTCTCATTTTATGTAGTACTGCAGGACAGTTCGTACTAAACAGTGATGAAAAAGATGATCAATATGTTCTAAAATGTCTGCTTAAACTGGGATAAGTGCCGCTTCCGTGCTTGCGGTGTGGTACTGGTGTCAAAGGGAGGCCACCGTGCTCGTAAGTTAATTGTGTCTTTACTTGGACGAAAACCGATGTCACGGAATTTTGGTTTAACATGTTTTCTGTTGAGAGAATTTGGATTCTTGAGTAAAACTGGCATTTCATCATTTAACTTATCCTGTAGTGGAATTGTCCTGTTTTCTCCGGGAATGATAACAGAAAGTTCGACATTTTTGTAAACAGCCCCTGAATTACATTGTGTTTGGACCTCAGGCTTTACGTTTCTACTCGGTTTTACTTTTATATTTTTCTCATAATTCCTCTGCTTCGCTTCTAATGGAGCAGGGCATCCTGATAATTGAATTCTGTCATACATTTTTTGATTCTGTCTTTTGTTTTCAATCTGAGTTAGCTGAGTTTGTTTAGATTTATCAATCGTTGGAAGGACCGGAGTTCTAGACACATCCTCGGTGGCGTATGTGCTCCCAGTTACACTTACCGCAGTGCTGTAATTGATATCAGTATAGCAATATGAATTGTTATTAGCTTTAGAGTCCGTAGATCGGTTCCGTGATTCAACGCTTGGTCTCTTCGCGCCTGTCAAAGAATTAACATTCAAGTTATCATTTTGACTTTTCGTTTGTTCTCTCCCCAATCTAGGATTTGTTTTTATTTTAATTATACCACTATCCACGTGTCTTTTCGAGTTTTGTGGATGTTTAAAGTGCATTTCTGAATCAGCAGTTCTGTTAAAACTGTGCTTTGAATGTTTTAAAACTGAATCCATTTTCCAAGTTTCTTCTGTTGGCGAGTTCTTGCATTCCTTAAACAAGTCATTCATTATAACTGACTGATTTTCGAGTCTTCCTTTGGGCTGTTTAGTTTGTCTTTCCAAGGCAAAAGTTGATACCCTATGTGCATGCCCTGTGACATAATTTATCCTACTAGGAACTCGCGGTGTATATTTTCCATTGTTCTCTGCCAAATCACCGGCTGACGCCCTGGGTGAATGTTTTGTATTACAGTCCATTGCAGTATCGTCTAACATGCACGTTTCATTTTGTGACAAATCACCCAGTGACGCTTTATGTACACCAAAGGTATTTTTCAAGTTAACGTCTCCATCGTGTCCTCCGTCGTGTTCTGCTAACTTCCTAAACATTTTCCTGGGTTCATGCCTTGAATTGTCGTCATTTGGTACAGTATGATCGTCTGATGCAGTGTGCAGCAAACCACCAGATGGTAATTTGGGTGCATATCTAGCATCAAATATATTTTTAACATTATATTTGTTTGACGTAGCCATGTTTTGGGCCAAATCGCCAGGTGATACTCTGCTGATGCCCATATCGTGATCACCGTCCATCTGATTACGATCAACCGATGCACATACACCATAGTTTTGTGTCAGGTATCCAGGATCTGGCGACGCCCTGAAGATGTGTAACTCTCCATCATGTCTTCGCATATCTTTGCCGTCGTGTTGTAATTTCTGACAAAGGGGCGGCTTTGTAACCGTCCTTGCGTTATTGCTTGTCGAGCCACGACGTTGCTCCACGGGAGACGGTGGTTATCTAGGTGCATGCCTTATATCAGTTACGTCATCACTGCCAAATATGTATTCTGTATTTTGTGCTAAATTAACACTTCTGACGCTTCCGTCCAAACTATCATTTCCCGTTGTGTACATCACATTGTCCAGTATCACATATAATTTTGGCATGTCCACAGTAAACTGCAACATTAGCATCATCTACCGCGACTGTCTCCTGGTTGCTTCTAGAACAAGGTAATACACATCTGGAAATACTGCTGCTGGTCATGGTTTGGTCATTTGACTGTTCGTTGTCTTGTAGCTTCTTGTTGGTCAAAGTACTGTAGTATAAGATATATGGGGCATCTAAAGAAGCAGAATCCCTTGCTTCATAAGTATCTGTTGATGATGTTGTGGAGAATTCGGAAAATGAGTGTTTTGGAAACTGAGGACGACCTTTCTGATATTGTTTTTGTTGATGGTGCCGGTGATAGACCAGAATTAAATAAGGACGATGTTGTCTGATTGAACTCGTCTCTTTTATTCAGAATCGTTTCATTTGCATACGAGGTTGAAGTTCGTTTGTTTCGTGCGCCAACATCACAATGCAGTTCCCTGAATGCATTATTAACCAGGTTTTTGTAATAGATGGAACGTCGATTTTCTTCTGGCGTCACATAATTATCAGCATTATTACCATTCACATCACTGTCACGGTTACCACCACACGCTTCAGATGTATATTTGGTATCCATACTTTGGGTGGTGTTACTGTATCCACATTTCAGACTATTCTTCCAGGTCGTTACTCAAATCATTGTCAACAGTACGTCGTCATATATATATAGTAGGTAGCGTAGCGTAGAATAGAATAGAATAGAATAGAATAGAATAGAATAGATGTTTAACAACACCCCAGCACAAAACTACATCGGCTATTGGATGTCAAACTAAGGGAAATAATTAGTAGATAGCAAGTATGTCCAAGTATTTCAAATAACAGTTTTCACTATTTCCGGTGTAGAACATAAACATAAAAACAATCTTATATAGCTGTAAAAGGATATTGTTTCTTGCACACATTTTAAAATAAAAAAATAAAATGTTTTTGTTCAGACTACATGTTCCTGTCACTGATTGTAGCAGGGCCTTGAAGGCATGCCCAACCAGACGATTCAAACGACGGCATCCAGTGCATTCAAATACCTGAAAAACATTGGATACTAAATCTTTTATAATGTAAACTATATCGCGTTTGTATCAGTTTGATAAGACATATGCAGGAACAATCAATACTTACATGAGCTGTTTTTTAATAATCCATAAGAATGTGTCTTCCCACGTAACGGCTGGAGAGGGTACATACAACTCAGTAATAGACCGTTCGGCTTGGGTACGATCCGTTGCAGATCAGTTCTTTGCGATGGAACCATTGGACGAATGTGATTGTAATCCGTGCAACAGGTCTACAACTAGTAAATCTGACAACATTAACATTGCGTCGACTCCCACGGCCAGGTGATAGTTCGTCTGTAAATACTACTTGAAAATGTTGACCCGTTCTTCTAATTTTAATCGGATTGCCATTGAACTTCCTCATCATGCCAGTGATCCACAACCGGTACATGAAAGGTAGTGGCATGTGCTATCCTGTCAGTGGCGTAACTATGGGGGGCTGGGGGGGG
>JAECMU010244299.1:0-11222 GCA_016106625.1 Dracogyra subfuscus | reverse complement strand
AGGGTCAAACTAAGGGGTCGGCTTATCCACGGAGTCGGCTAATACACGGCAATATACGGTAGTTAGGAAATAAAATCAATTTGCATGACTACAAATTCAATATAAATAATATTTAAAATATTTTGTTTTAAATACAAAAACATCTGATTTCTGTAAGTTTTACTTTAATTGTGAGTACTAGAAGAAGAGTACTAACAAGTGAAATGTCTTGTCCATCTATTTTAATAACTCCAGATGTGACGTCGTAGAACCGGAAGAGAAGACGAACAATGGTGCTTTTCCCACTGCCAGTGTGGCCCACCTGAAAACAGTAATACAGATCATTAAGACTCATTACAAAATTCCTAACAAATACAAAATTCATACAAACACTCCCACCCACCACAATCCATTTTGCCCCCTTATTATACCATTCCCCCCACCCCTTTATAGCACGTGTATCTCTTTTGGCATAATTTTGCACTGGCATACCATGTCTGGATAGTGAGGTGATAAAATGGAAGGAGCTTGGAATGTTTTCTCTTTTACTGAATACTTAATCTAGCTTCTAACCTATGGCACTTTACCCGTATTATACTAATTTGCCCCGAACATCCAAACAGCTAATCAGGTAAAAACATCTTCCATAATAATATCCAGGGCAACTATTCTGGTAATGTAATACATGTATTCTCTTCTTCCTTTCTTCTTTGCTCTCTTATCTGGTTTATTGTGTAATTTGCTGATCCACATTAGTTGATAGGATAATCAGACCAGATAGGGGGAAATTGTTACAGGTCATGGGTTAGGTCAAGTTAAAAAAGAAATTTATTATTTTATAATGTCTTATTTTTAAGTGACTTTGTTTCTAAAAATTTAGATAACAGGTTTGACTCCAGTGTTTACATCAAACATACGCTGCATTCGGGTGTGCTCAGATTTTGATATTTGTAAACTTGTTGTATATATTTTATATAAAGGAATAAATAATATAAAAAAGGACTAAAAGTTATTAATTTTAATTCCCATATATGTATCAAAAGTATGAGTATTCAGTAGTGTTCTGAAAATTAATAAAAGATTGCACTGTAGAAGCGTTTGACATGATTAGACAAAGAGAGTAATAACGTCATCACTGATTGGATGAAATTTGATCTCTTCTGGCTCTAGAGATAACAATACATGTAGCTGTTTTGCTTACTCCCACTTGTTAAAAAAAGAAAAAGAGGTGAAAACCTGTAGTTAATTTTAAAATCCTTTATAATTATTGGATACACTATACAGTTAACAATAAATACATTTAGAGATTATTTCAGTATATTTTATACTATTTTAAGCAGTTTGTATTGCACAAAAGCCTCTTGCATCGGACTAGGACACTCGACCTGACAGAGCTCTCTGTGCATAGGTGTTGACAGGTGTTGATTGTAAACAGTTGCAAATTCTGGTCCTTTGTTTTAATTGGAGTGTAATACCTTGATGGCTCTCAGACTACGAATTGTGCTATTGTTAACGTTTGTTTAATCTCTTGATTGGCTCAGCGACTGTGACAAATGGTAGCAGTCGATTGACAATACTGTAGGTCCGACTTCAGGGACTGGCAATATACTTAGGCAGACTTTAAAATCACAAACGTCTGAAACACCACTATTTATTAAATTTTATTATTTTAAATCATGCACGAGATATCGATGTTCCAATAATAGAAATGGACAGGTGCTTCAGACCGACAAAAATGACGAAAGTGGGACTGACAAACGCACGTTTTTTTTAAAAATAATTTTGGTCTCAGAGATCGAGAATTGGTCCCAGACCGAGGAAAAAGGGCTTTTCCCCACCTCTGGACATTTTTAAAAACTTGCTTCAAGAAGAAGAGGGTTTTAATTACCCCATCCTAAACCCCCCTCTCCTAAACATGTCTCTAGAAATAGACTGTAGAAGATGAAATGGTGCTTATTTGCTTACGTGTTTAACTTTCAGTAAATATGTTTTCAACTTCATGCAGGATAAAGTTGGAAATACTTACCAAAGCATAAGTTTGACCAGATGGAACAACAAAAGTTATGTTTTTCAAAATAGGACGGCTGAAAAAAACAAAAAACATACAAAAGATAAATTATGTAGAAATAAAATAGAGGATAATAAAATGAGTTACCAGTTATCAAATTTATGTCCCGAGTGAATAATGTTCACTTGTCATGAATTTTAGCGAGTGATAAGTCAAAAAATGTTCATAAGTGACATAAATTTGATAATAACTGGTACAGAGTTTGTTATTCTATTGATTACCCCAGCTATTTGGGTTTTTTTTAAAAGCCTTTATTTTTTATATGGCATAAATTGGCTACACGTTCATTGTTATGCTATTCTGGTATAGTGTGTATATAATTTATGTTGGACTGCATGGCGGACATTGATGTTTGATATTTGGATTCCTGTGTGAAAACTGAACTGCGTGGTGGACATTGATGTGAGGAGAACTACTGTGGTATATATCTGTGGTATATATGGTTTTTTCGTTTTTGACGGCCTTTATTTTTGTGTGGAATATACTTTCACAAATTTCATTCAAAAAATGCGAAAATAAAGTATTGTACAGAAGCTTGAAATTGTTAACATATGTCCATGTGAAAACAACCATGTGTAACCCTGCTGGTTATGAAGTGAGGACACTGTCGATTAAGGAACTTAAACTTTAAAGGTATTATATCTTACTTGGTGTCGATTAAGGAACTTAAACTTTAAAGGTATTATATCTTACTTGGTGTCGATTATGGAACTTAAACTTTAAAGGTATTATATCTTACTTGGTGTCGATTAAGGAACTTAAACTTTAAAGGTATTATATCTTACTTGGTGTCGATTAAGGAACTTAAACTTTAAAGGTATTATATCTTACTTGGTGTCGATTAAGGAACTTAAAGGTATTATATCTTACTTGGCCTCGTAATGGAAACACACATTTTTGAACACTATTTCTCCATGTTTCATCACAATGTTGTTGGCATCTGGTATATCTTTGACCTACAACAAAGTATTAAAAATGTTTTTAAATTCAATTTCTAACATATTACATTTTATAAATATTCTTCATAGTTGTAACTAAAAACCCAGTTTTATTGATCTAGGACTTACAGTTTGTGAGAAATAACCTAAGCTAGACATTACTAGGTGTAATACTAGGAGTTATAATTTGTGAGAAATGGACTAAAATGTAAAAACTTAACATCGAAGTTAAAGTGAACCCTACATGTATATCTTGTCTTCATCAAATTGAGACAATAACCACAAACAACTTCCACAATACTGAGATATGCATTACATCACTGCTGAATACTTCTTCATGTGAAGTGCAGAGTTAGGGTTTACACTGTGCTTAAACAAGTTTGTGGAATTAAATGTACACAGTTTCGGTGCATTTGTGATAAGCATCCATAGGTGCAACTATAAACCAAGTTTCATTGACCGAGGACTTATAGTTTGTGACAAACTGATCTAAACGTGAAACGTTTAACACAAAAGTTGGCACTGTCACTGCTGCCATTGGAAAAGTGATACTTTTATCTTGCCTTTCTACTTTGTAAAGACAAAACAATTAGATCAAGCATTACCTCAATATGAGAGATGTAAATGTTAAGTAACTGAACAGTAGATAAAGAATTATCTCAATATGAGCCCCTATGTGTTAAGTAACTGAACAGTAGATAAATAATTATCTCAATATGAGCCCCTATGTGTTAAGTAACTGAACAGTAGATAAAGAATTATCTCAATATGAGCAATATAAGTGTTAAATAACTGAACAGTAGATAAAGAATTATCTCAACATGAGCAATATAAGTGTTAAATAACTGAAAAATACGTCACCTCTTGGTCCTCCTGTAACAGGTCAAACATATTCTCCATGTCAATGAAAGCCTGCTGAATCATCCTGAAAAGAACAAATAGATCACGTGTTACTCAAGTCACTGATTTGCTCATGATCATTACAATACCATCTGAATTACCCTGAAATCTGTAGTAATGCATCACCAAAATAATTCCACATACAATTCAACATTGCAATAATCAAGCCAGGAATAGCGACTCATTAATGGAACAAAAGAAATCTGTAATCAGGCAGCATTTACTGAAGCCTTAAATTCAGATGACAGCCTGATATGACTGACGCCGTATTCTGTCAAGAAGCCTCAAGTCGCTGCATGTTACTGATGTTTAATAGGCAATACATTAGGAGACAATGATGGTCATGATAAGGTTGGACTGTTTTGCTGCAGTGTGAAGTTTATGTTGAGTCAAAAGGTATGGGGTCATGCATTATTCTTTTCCAATGTATAGAGATGGTTATCAGCCATCACGTGGGGAACAACTAGATTTCTCTGTATCTCATCTGTGTATGTCTAGCAGTAACTTGACCACTCAAGAACCCTCGAACTTCCACACACCATAATGCTGCTCCAATGTACAATAATTAACATAACATTTTGCTATCTGTCTGAACGTTCCAAGTCATCTACACCATCCTGTTTACCTTAATAGGATCAAATCACCTAAACCACCCTGTTTACCCGTATCAGGATCAAGTCATCTTAACCTTCTTGTTTACCTGTAACAACATCAAGTCAGCTAAACCACCCTGTGTACTTTTAATATGCTCAAGTCACCTGAAACCTCTCTGATTACCAGCAGTAGGATCAAGTCATCTTAACCTCCTGCTTACTTGTAATAGGTGTAATAGGATCAATTTGCTTAAACCTCTATTTATCTGACAGGACAAGTCACCTAAAAACTTCTTGTTTATCTGTAATAGGACTAAGTCACCTAAAACCTCCTTGTTTACATGTAATAGGACCAAGTCACCTAAACCTCTGTTTACCTGTAATAGGACCAAGTCACCTAAACCTCCGTTTACCTATAATAAGACCAAGTCACCAAAAACCTCTCTGTTTACATTTAATAGGACCAAATCACCTAAAACCTCTCTGTTTACAGACAATAGGATCAAGTCACCTAAACCTCCCTGTTTACCTGTAACAGGATCAAGTCATTTAAACCACTTTTATTACCTGTAGTAGGTTCCGAGCCAGTTGAGTGGGGCGTACAACTGAGCAATGTACGTTCCAAAGAGAACGTAATCTCCCACAGTCAGATGCAGGTTGTTTAACCCATAGACCACAGCGTACGCACAGAGTAATGATCCAGACATGTAACCAATGGTAACAACAATGTTCTGTGCTGTGTTCAACAGATTCAAGCTGGCTGTAGACTTCCATTCCATTTGCTAAAAAACAAAAAAAACATTAATATTTATCACCAAGGTACTGAATTTCAAAGAACAAATGCTTCATATTTAGATGCAGTATTGTAATAATAAATCTAATTTGTATATATTCATAACCCTGTCAAATGCATTTGAAACTTCATTCCTGATTTGTTAATATTAGCTGGTTGCACCATCACACAGAGGAGCACTGGCTTCAACGACAAATAATCCAATATGCCCACCAACAGGGATTGATCCTCGATCAAACAAGCCCCTCATCAGCTGGGGACATCATTAGGTAACCCAATAATACGAGCTGAGTGGCAAAAATGTTTGTCATTGTGCATGTTATCAATCACCATAGATGGACAAAGCGTAATTAAAGAATATGTCCATTTATGATTTTAAAATGATTAGATGTCTAATACATTTCATGCACAATATATACAATGGCGAAATTCATTGTTTAAATTAAGACATAACTCAACTTCACACATCTGGTAAAATGATCCAATCAGATTAATTTTAACAAATGAATTGAAATTAACTACATCATTAGAAAGTATATTCAATTCATCAGGAATTTCCTAATAATATGTTTATATCTGTATTCACATTTAAAATGACTAACCTGGAATTTCTTAATCGCATCGTCATATCTTGCTGTTTCAAAATCAGAAGCTCCATAATACTTCACCTAAAAGAAACAAAACAGACATAAATGTAGAGAAGGTTTAAATGCAGAACACGTCTCTAATAGCAACCAATTGCAAATGTGAGTGATTTGACGAACAACAATTAAAAAGCAACAATTACATTCAACTAAAAACAAATTTGAGAAATGCTGACAAATTAAAACAAATTATATGTAGCCTGTTGATGATACTGTTTAAAATGACAAAAACTGGCATAAAGGTAATTGTTTTAGAATGATGAACTGTCAGATATGAATTTCAAATGAGAAGATGGAATATTCTGTTCACTATATATTATATGCTGAAATGGTAAGAACAATGTCAACACTTTCTTTCTTTTTTCTAAACCTATGTTAGCTCTTGGCTAATCGATAGGTCATCACACAGGAAGAAAAAAAGGTTTTAAATTATCTGGTTGAGGTCCCAGGCTGCTTTTGTTTAATGTCTGGGGAAAGAAAAATTACCACAGACACACACAATTTAATTTTAAACAGAAAGAAAATATATTTCAAATTGAATTAAGAAAGATTTCAATAGCTTTCTGGAGACCTCCATGAATATTCACTAGTATTTCTGCTTTTGAATTCAATGGTGTTCTTTGTTTTTCTTTTTCTTTTAACACCGATAATGTGGGTTTTTTTTACCAGTGTAAGAATAACTGCATAATGCAAAATATATTGTGTGGCAGTCCCCTATGGGTGAAGTTACTATATATTGTCCTATGGAGTGGCAGTCCTCCTGGTGGAAAACACCTGACACTGACTCATGATATTGAAAGATTGATTACCTTTTGACAGGCTTGAGCAAAGATACTATTTTGAAAATGTTACAGACTTTTTCATTCAGATTTCAATTGTATTGAAAGCATCAGACAGACACACATATCAAACTCTTACAGAAATGGGGGGTTTTTGTGCTAATAATCTTAGTTTGGTATGACGTGAGAACAAAAGTAAAAGTGTTTTGAAAATAACTTGTATATATGATTTCTGTGTGCAATTTAGAAAACAACTGGCTCAGAAATAAATAATTTGTAGTAAATTTCACAGCATGAAAAAAAAGGTGATCAAGTGACTTACAGTCTCAAAGTTGAGCAGTGAGTCAACGGCCTTCCCGTTTGCTTCATTGTCAAGTCGGTTCGTCTCACGGCGAAACTTCGTACGCCATTCAGTCACCATTATAGTTACAGCTGGGAAAGTGAAAAAAAGTTTCATTTTGTTTAATTTGTAGATAATGAAAACACTTCAACAACACAATGTGGCTTGTATTCTTTCAACTTTGTTAGAGGGAACACAGTCTTTTTTTTTTCTTCTATATGTGTACCAATATTTGTTGAATTGAAAAAAAGTAATACTGTACATTAAAATAGTGATACAAGAAAATAGCAATACTGCAATGAGCTTTCTTAACTAAAGCTCATGCTTAACTAAAGCTCATGCTTAACTAAAGCTCAGTATCATCTATCCCAGTTTATAAATGTGCAATCTGTAGTTCATTCCATGGACGGAAATAGTCACACCTCCACATCAACTAAATGAAATCGTACTCAATAACCCACAACATATATTAATTAGTTTATCCCCAAACATGCTTGACCAGAAGACTGTACAATAAAAACATTACATTATAAAACTATAATTAATTATTTGATTTATTTTTATCACAGACTTAGTAATTATATGTAACACACTGCCATCCCAAATTGTCCCTACATGTGAGGCATGATAGAATGTGCAATAGAATGTGAAAAGTAGGTCACAGTGACCTAGTAATAGTATGTGACGCACTGCCATCCCATGTTGTTGCTACATGTGAGATTTGTTGATCCTGTATGCATCTGTAAGATATGGTCTGGACAAGAAAAAGATTAACAGATGGATGGACGGTCAAAGCAATACCATAATATGACCCATAATAGACGGACGTATAAAGATGGTATCTGCTATAATTAAATGCCACTTACTTAAGTAGAGTGCCATACAGGCAAAGACAACAAGTCCAAAAATGTAATTAAACTCGGTGATGAAGTAGATGACAGCTATGAGAATATCCACAATGGTGGGAACAATCTGGAACACCACGTAACTGAAACAAAAGCAAAATATTTGATGCACTGTATAACTGGATTTTTTTTTAAAAACACTAAATAACTAAATGCAACTAATACAAAATTATCACATCGCTGAATAAGTATTTTAAACACTGCATATCTGGGAGACAGATTTAGCCCTAGGGCCAGACAGATTTGTCTAGCACTGTGCAAAAGCTGGATAACCCTGGCGAATGGGCAGAAAAATAATATATATCTCACCACATAACTGAAACAAAAAACATAAACTCTCTGTATAAGTACATAACTGAAAAAACACACAATCATCTGTATTCAAGATATGGTCCGGACAAGAAAACGTTAACAGATGGACAGACAGACAATACCATACCATAATACGACACATGACAGATGGGCGTATAAAAGGGTAATATAAAAAATATCTGGTTTTGAGGGAATTCCAGTTTACAGAGGGTCTGGTTTTAACAGGATTTCCTGTATCTGAAACACCAATTACATGTAGCTGAAACCAAACAATTTTTAAAATGAAAGTGGTTGGTCTTTCACAGCTGTATTTGACTAACATACTTCAGTAAGTTGTTGATGCTGTTTGTTCCTCGGTCGACAACTCTCAATACCTCCCCTGTTTTTCTACCCAAGTGCCAGCGCAGAGACAAACTGCAAGAAAAACAATAGTTAATCACAAAACTGACCGACTTTGGTGCATTATATTTTCAAGTATTTTCAGATTTAGAGTACTGTAAGCTCACGATTCACATATTTTGGTAAAAATCTCCCCATTGGTTAATTCTGCTATTAAAATATCAGAAGACAATTCAAGATTTTTACAAACAGGTTTAACAAAAATAATACAATAGAAACACATAAATCCAGACAAAATTGTTTATTTAATATATACTTTTTACATTAGTTCATTAATTTCAATTATCAGTAAAATAAAATTAAACTGTAATAATAAAAAAATAAAAGGAGTACTCTGTTTGGAAATGTTTTTAAAATATCAGCAATTCAGCAGAACTTTACATTTGATATTACTAAAAACATATTCCTGTACACTATCAAGTGACATTAATGTTGTTTCACAGTGAATTTTTCAAATATCCAAGATCCAAAACAAATTAAAAAAAAGATCCACTCAATTGAAAATGCTAATTTCCTCCCACATGATGTCAAGTTTATCCTAGATGAGACTGGCAAGAGATTCTATCTTATCAATTAAGAACCGTACGAGTGTAGATGACGAAGAAGTTTCACTTGGATGTGGCGAGTCGTATACTGCTGGACCTTGATCCACAGAAAGCTGCGAACATTGTTGAGGAAACCAGTAGTCCCTAGAATAAAATACATAACTTTATAAATACAATAATATTGTTATGATTAAATATCTTTATAAACATTATTAATAATAAAAGTTACAAAATTTCAATATGATTTATCAGCACACATTTCTAGTACTTCACTCTTTTGCATTAAAATATTTGAGAACAAAATTTTATACCATATTAAATAACAGTACCGGTGAGGTACATGATACGCCCATTATGAATTTAAAAAAAAAGGTTTTTATATTTTTTATTTAACAACGCACTCAACATTTTATTTGGCTATATATGGTGCCAGACATATTGTTAAGGACCACACATATATTGAAAGAGGAAACCTCTTTTCGATTAGCAGCAAGGAATCTTTTATATGCACCATCCAATAGAATAGTACATACCACAGCCTTTGTTACACCAGTTGTGGAGCAATGGCTGAAACAAAAATATCCCACCGACGTGGATAGATCCTAGACCCACTGTGCATCAAGTGAACGCTTTACCACTGGGCTATGTCCGACCACTTGCCTGTCAGGAGTTTGATGGAAAACTACAGATATTAATGAATATGTTATGGGTAGGATTCAATTCTAATTATGTGAAACATTTGCAATGGGATGGATGAACAGTTTCATTGTTCATACACTTAAAACAATTTAATTTTTAAGAATGTTTAAACTTTTTTTTCGGTTCATTACCTGGAAAATATGTTTTTAACGGCATCCCAGTAAGCTGTTTATTCAGTAGTTCTTATGTATCAAACAAGCTACACCTTATCTAGATATATCATATATGAATGCTAAAATTGTAAAAATACATAAATGAAAAAATATTGTTTGACTATGTGTGTGCAGGTGTGCATGCATCTGTCTTAATGCTGGATCTTACAGCAAAACACTCCATAACCATAATACACATCTAACCACTAAATGGATTTCATGCAACATCTTTACCAGCTAACATTACTATACTAACAAGATCTAAGACTAAGAGTGCTCAGAACACACACAAAAAACCCCAGTTGAGTTCAAATTAATGAAATCTAAAACCCTAAAACTATCAAAGTATTTAACACAACAACAAAAAAGACGCTGGTTACAACTATCTACTAAATTATTTATCTTTGACAGTAGTTTCTAACTCACAAACATCAGAAACAAGACTGCTTACAGTTACATAATTTATTCAGCCAATCACAAGTTGTGTTCATTTATGTTCACGCCTTCTAAGTTCTATACATTTTAACAGTTGACCAATGGCAGTTGACCTCTTATAATTATTTGCATGAAGGATATAGTTTGGAACCTGACGTCAAACGCGATCATGTATAAATAAATTTTCCAAATAATTATTATTAAATGAAAACAAATATATATAAAAATAGTAAAATTCCAGGACTTTTAAGGGCTTTTCAGGATGAAAATAAAATTTAAGCACTTTCCAGGGTTTTCCAGGATGTATACGAACCCCAAGTTTGTTTTAAACTACTGATGATACTACATCCATTGGAGAAGGTGCTGTCTGATTAATGAAGTTATTGTTCTTTAATAGAAAGGGAAATTTTGTTCAGCATGCATTGACATTTTTTCTAACAAAGCTTTTTATGATTTTACTATACTAGAAAAAAATAGTAATCTACAGGCCTGCACAAATTGCACGAACGATCGTTTCGTTCGTGCATCGGTTATGCAAAATTATTTTGCATAACCGATTTACCGTTCGTGTAAAATTTACCGAATAAAATTACTACTTTGCACCTTTTCTCGCGAGTACAAACAAGGTGACTGATTTTCGGCATATATTAGTATAAATGAAGAGTAATGTATTCTCACTGGTTGTTAGATGTCGCCAAAGGGAATTCCTTCAAACTGCAGCCAATCAGATATTACGTTACT
>JAECMU010244156.1:0-10409 GCA_016106625.1 Dracogyra subfuscus | reverse complement strand
GGATGAAGAAACTTGGCTAGTAAGTTTTATCATTTACTAGCCAGCAGCAAGTGAAAAAAACCTGGCCCTTAACCATATGTCTGACACCATATAGCCATAAATAAAGTGTGTTGAGTGCATCATTGAAATAAAACATTTCCTTTCTTTCTTTTTTCGATTCAAATGGCATTTGACAGCCTGTCACCCTAACCACTTGGCCAACCAGGTCTTCCATCTGAAAAGCATTCTAATGTTTTGAGGCAGTTACAGAATTAAACAGATATTCTGCAGAATTAAATGTCCCACGTACCATAAACTTTATCAGTGCCCTGTGACGAACATCTATAGGTGCGTCTCAATGGTGCAACTACATGAATATTTAAACTAGGCTGTGAGAAACGGATCTAAATGCAAAACTTTAATTCAAAAGTGGATCTTGTCGCTACTTCCCCATCATCACCATCGAAAAAGTAAAACTTATATGATAGACAAGACAAAAAAATACCCAAATATTTAAGGGTTGTTCTAGAATTAATGACTTTGCAAGGAAGGTGGAAGAGACATGTTTTGTATACCCACCTGTACCTACAAAATACAATTTGATACAGGCTAGGTTTGCTTAGATCAAAGAATGCAGCAGGTAAACTAGTGACAGTACCTCCCTCCATGTGCCCCCTCCCCCCAATTTGAGAATTTTATTAACATGGACCTACATGTACTTCACAAAACTACATAAACCTAGTTTTGCAAGTCAACATAAATCTTTAAGTATAGTCCATCTCATCCTCCTACAAAAATGTTTTTTGTAAATAATTTCAGTTTGGTTTGATGAAAAGAAAAGTAAAAATGGTTTGGAATTTTTTTTTTAATACTTTTTTTTTGTGCAATTTAGAAAATATTGGCTCATAAATAAATAACTTGTAGTAAATTTCATAGTTTGAAAAAAAAAGAGTTACCTGTGGAAAAGGCTATAAACCACAACTTATTACTTCTAACAGTAAAACTAATATAGTTTGAAGTACAGATACATATTTCATTTCCTTTTATCTTTACAATGCTCCATCTTCCATAATGATGTCATTCTAGATGCCAAAAACACATGTGAACACATGGCAGGTATAACAACTAGTCGCAAATGTAAACTTATGATGTTTTGTGAAATTGGCTCCAGCTTTTAGATGGCACTGAAACCCACTACATGTACTTAGCCAGCAGTACTTAACTCTGCCATGACACATAACACTTACTTGTACCGACTCCAACGTCTCTGACATGTCTGCAAGGTCTTTCTTCACCGCTATGTCATCATCCTGTATGACAGAAAGAGTCTGCAAGACCTGCACGAATCCTTTCTTCAGCTCATGCACCATGTTCTCAATCTGGAAATAAACCAAGATTTCAACACATAAATAAAAAGAAGAAAAAAAGACGAAAGATTTACTTCAAGAGATATCAGCAACACAGTAACACAGCAACACATACACAAGCCTTTCAAATGTTTAGCTATAAACAAAGCCACTTTGTGGATCAAACCTGGTGCCTGAACTTCTGGATAAAGGTGGAACAAGTGGCTAGTTCTTGAAGCCATTTTTTCTCTCTTTCTCTTTCAGCAGCCGGCTCCGTGAAAGAAGAGGCAAGTAAAGACATCCACCTGGTCAGCCTATCATCACCTGGTATTTACAGAGATCCTATCAGAGACAGATGGCTTGTTAACCTGGTATGTTATTTTATTTTCTTCCTGCGGAGCAGAAGACTTGAGAGTTAAGAGTTGAGAGTCCTGTGTTAGTGGTCTCTTTACAAGAGTAAGTTAACAGACACTGTGGTATAAGAAATATTACCCACTGACAATCACAACTTCACACTCTGGGTGATATACACGTTAACTCTCTTCTCCAGATTTCTGAACTAGACTTGATAACAAGAATATAAACAAAAAATAACAAGATTTTCTCTTCTGTAGCATAAACAAGCATTTTGTGAGTATTGCTAAAGCACTCCTGACCTAAAAAAAAAAGTTTAAGGGTGATATTTTTGAGAATAATAGGTAAATCCTTATGAAAGTCAAACTTGATTTGTAAAATAAATAAATTTAAAGTTTGTTTTATTTTTAAAAAATTATCTTATCATCGGCTATTGGACGTCAAACATATGGTTATTCTGACACTGTTTTTGTTGGAGGAAACCCACAGTTGCCACATAGGTTACTCTTTTACAAGAGGCAGCAAGGGAGCTTTTATTTGCACTTCCCACAGGCATGATAGCACAAACCATGGCCTTTGTTGAACCAGTTATGGATCACTGGTCGGTGCAAGTGGTTTATACCTACCCACCCACTGAGCTTTGCGGAGCACTCACTCAGGGTTTGGTGTTGGTATTTGGATTTTAAAATCTCATGCCTCAACTGGGATCTGAACCAGTAACTACCAGACTGTAGACCGATGGCCTAACCACAATGCCACCGATGGCTGGTGATGATTTTTAACAGTACATGATAAAGCTACATCCAAAATTTCAGCTAAATATCTTGGAGCATTGTGAAGAAAATGTCCAGAAACCTATATGTCAGATAGAGGGACAGGCTAGCAGACAGATAGACAGACAGACAGACAATCAAACAGACAGACAGAGACTAAACCTACATGTATAGTCCTCTCCAGTTGGACAGGTAGTGGAGTATTAAATTCACACTTATTTAAACATCAAGTTTAATCTGTTTGCTTTTTCTTGCACTTCCTGTGCAACCTTCAATTAATTTCAGCTTGCATTTACCTCGTAAAATGTAATTATTTATGTTTGATGTGTAAACTTGGATAATGGCCAGTGTTTGGAATACTGGGGTCACACAAGACACAAGATGTTTCAACACAAGCTGTAAGATGAAGAATCCACTGAAAAGGATTAATCAGACCAGAAACTCTTGGCTCACTGATTATCTGAAACCTCTCGCCAGATAACTGAATAATAATAAATAATAAAATAGCTGGATCACAAAACAAATCTCGGACATTTTCTTCCACAAGAATGTTCTCTTGTTGGAGCTATCAATAGAGTGAGTATTTACTGAAAAGATGTGGGTACAAGTTATCTGTGCCTCATAGTAAGTGGAAGGAATTTGGAATCAAATGTACAGTGAAACCAATTCAAATCAGATATTTGAGAAAATAGTTCTGCTATTCCACTATTTTAGTTGGGTTTTTTTAAAACTGATTAATTATGGCTTTAATCTTACAATTAAGAAAATGTCCACAGCCAAAAAACCCAACAACATGCCATAGAAAGAAAAATCAAATATACATGGTAAAAAAAAGGTGCCGTGGAGAATAAAAAATTATACGGCAATCTCAACAGCACTGCCGATTGCTGAGGGCAATTGCAAGAGTTGTGACTTAAACATCTGTTTACAATATGAAGGGACCAATACAACTGAAGTAGAGGGGATGGGAGTATGTGCCCAAGGGTTTTAAGGAGAAGAAGTAGGGAAGGATGGTTGAAATATTTTCTTTACGGTTATATGGTTAAGGACATATAGTTAAGAACACCAGAAAGGAAGAGAAACGTAGACAAAATGGACAGGCAGGGCAGGAGAGAGGAGTCCAGGAAAGGCAGACAGTGTGTAATATCCCTGAAGGGGTGGGATGTAGCCCAGTGGTAAAGTGATCGTCTGATGTTCCAGCTAGTATGGCTTGCAGAGTGATTATTATTGTATAATCTAGACTTCAGATCTTTCCTAGTTTCATGGCGATTATTCCCAAGAAAGTTACATTTAAACTGCAAATCAAAACCTGTCTGGATATAATACATTAAATGACATTTAATTATACACTGTAGATAACAATGACACAAACAGTGTGCAGAACCAGTAATTTATTAAGCATGCCAAATAGTTGATAACTACAATATAGTGCTCAATCGTTTATTAAAATATAAAAATGCAATGATTTATATGTATCTGTTATTTATGTATTTATTACACACAAAAACTCACCTTGATCTCTGCACTAAGTAGGTTAAATCATTACTAGCATGTATTAAATTGTTAAAAATCTTTTTCTTTCTCCTGCACACACTTACTTCTAGCAAACAGTACTTAAAGCACATGCTTAACCATACAACCAAGTAAACCTTTTATTTTGTATTTTGATGTAGAAACCAGCAAAAATCAATGCATATTTACTTATGTTCATATATGCACTCATCAATCAAACATGATGGCCAAGCTGGTGTAACTTATACATGTCGAAACAAAATATCTTTGATTTAGTTTCCCAATAGCTCGATCAGTAGTAGACAAGAAATACACTTCTCTTGCCAAGATCAGATTGCTTTAGTACTTAAATCTGTGAGCAGATTGTGTGTATATCAATTACTGTCATCACCATTTAATAAAATTCTGACCAGTCAAACATCTTTGAAATGAATCACATATATAATACATGTAGTAAGAAAAATAATTACACATATTCATTTGAAAAAGTAAAAACATTCAATAAAAATACATTACACATTACACAAAATACACACACACACACATACATACACACACACACACACACACACACACACACACACACATATGAAAACACAAACAATGATGCTGCTATTTATATTAAAACAGGAAAATAAAAACACTAACAATATCTATACACATTATTTTAGTTTATGAATATGCATTTTCATAAAATTTTAAACATATACATTAACAAGTATTCTGAGAGTACTGATAAAAGAGAAGTTTGTTTTGCTTAACACCACCACTGGAGTAAAATGAGTTATTAATCATCGGCTGATTGGATGTCAAACATGAATGAATGTTTAATGACACCCCAACACAAAAATACACATTGGCTATTGGGTGTCACAAATGGTAAGTATATGAAAATATTATTTATGTAAAACCACAGAATGATTATTTTGACAGAGAAGAAACCTGCTAAAAAAATTTCCAATAGTAGCCAGGGTTCTTTTATATGCACCATCCCACAGACAGGATAGCACATACCACAGTCTTTGATATACATGTCATGGTGCACTGGCTGGAATGAGAAATAGCCCTCAATGGGCCCACCGACAGGGATCGATCCTAAACTGACTACACATCAAGCGAGCGATTTACCACTGAGCTATGTCCTGACCTGATAAAAGAGAAGTACATGTTCCCTACCAGGCTCAACACATTTTCATATCTCTTAAGTTTAAGGGCCATAACTGTCAAAAATGGGCAAATGCCCATGAAAAAGGTAACATTTATTTAGTTTAATAATAACATCATAAGAAAATACTGATTTATTAATCAGTGGCTATTGGATGTCAAACAGTTGGTAATTCTGACATATAGATTTAGTTGGAAAACCCGCTACATCTATTATATGCACCATCCCACAGAAAGCACAACACATACCACCACCTTTGATATACCAGTCATTGTGCACTGGCTGGAACAAGAAATAGCCCATTGGGCCACAGACAGGATCGACCCCAGATTGACTGCAAATCTGCTGAGCACTTTACCACTGGGCTACGTCCTGCCCCAAGTTCCCATGAAATATTTTTTTTAAATCTAAACTTTTTTTGTTTATTTAACGACGCACTCAACACATTAAATTACGGTTATATCGGCATCGGACATATGGTTATGTCGAGAAAAAACCCCAGTGGTCAGCTGACGGGGATCGATCCTAGACCGACCGCGCATCAGGCGGGCACTGTACCACTGGGCCACGCTGCCTGCAAATGGACAAAAAGACAGATGGACAGAGACAAACCTATATTGTCCTCTAGTTGAACAGGTAGGGGCGTAATAACATGATGTCCATTAAAGTATGTTTAAACTGTTGGAGATCATCAGCCTATCTAAGATCTCTTACTATTAACTGATAACGAAGTACAGCTACAAAACCAAAATTAAAAAAAAAAATTATTTGCCTCCAGACCAAATGTTGCAATTACTTGTTCGACATGTTAAGGCACATAACATATATGCATGCAAGCATTAAAATGTACTGTTGTTTTGTTAAAACAAAAAGTTTCATTTCTTTTCTTGACCTTAGATGAAGTAAGAAATAAGTCCCCAACAAACCAAACTAAGCTTGTTCACTGGAAGGCAATCAATCAGGAGTCTCACCTCAGACAAACCTGTGACAGATCCGATTTCTTTCAATAATATATGACAATATGATAGCAAGCACAAAGAGTATCTGTTATAGTGGACATCAGTGTCAGGCTAAATAAAACATATCTTCACAAGGTCATAAAAACAGTGACACCCTCATCATAAACGTCTCATAGTTTTGGTCGTCTTAAATGTTATATTCTTTTTTTCTGAACAGTGATTTGTCTCTTTTACTACCATGAATGATACTCTGCCCTTTTGGCCAGGATATTCAAACGCACATCTAATTTGATTGATTAAGATTATTTATTTGCATTACAAGCATTTTTTTCTCCTGTAAATATTGAAATATAGATATATTTGAATTTAAAAAAAATAAGTGTGTTGGTATTCATAAACAAAATTATTGGTTGAAATGGATGAATATAAAAACATTTTCTTCTGCTTTTTTCTTCTTTCTTTCCTTTTGCATTATAATGTAAAGATATTTGAATATTTAAAAAAAAAAAAAGAGTGTTGGTATTCATAAATAAAATTATGAATATAAAAATAATTTATTCAGTTTCTATATATCAACCCTCTGAACCATGCCTCTATTAATGTCTTCTTAGTGTTTCTAAACTGGAATTCCTTGTTTCCACTTTTTTAGAATACTTTTTTCTTTTTAATATTAAACACTGGCAAATAATTACTGAAAAAGCTATACTGGAGTTCCTAAAGGTTTTGTGATTATCATTATAATATTTTATATATACACCAATGGCAATATGGAAGGTAATAAACATTTCATTTATGGTTAACCCAATAAACTATCCACACACAAACATTATAATTCAAACTGCCAGCTTCACTTAATACATTTGGCAAACAATAAATATTTTTGGCACTAAGCCTCATCTGCTTTTACTGTACATCAATGAGACCAATGGGTCATATTTTGTCACTGTATATATTACTGAGAACATCTTATTTAGTTTTAGCCATACCAGACGTACATTCCTGTCTTACATGCCAGTGGCAAACGAGAAAATACTCTTAAGAGTCTCAACTATGTAAGCTATGGCCAGCAGGAGTTAGCCTCCACATCGGTGGAAATCAAACATCTTTTGTTATCAGGTGTTCTTTTGAGCGGCAAGCTGTCTTGTAACTGTCCATAGGATTGTAGCAATGAAAGTTTAATTTCACCCAATGTCAGATATATATTTTTTGATCATCTAACTTCATTTTCTTTGTGTAACCTGTCATATTCTTTCCTAACCCATTTCCTGAACGATATGTATAATGTACTTGTAGATCATATCAATTTTGACGAAAAGCAAATTTTTAAGTTGGAATATTAAATGAGTCTTTTTCCCTTGCATTTAATTTGGCCTTAATCAGCTGGACGTGGTTATAAATTTGCTTAAACAAAATATAATTGTATGTTAAAGGATTGTATTGTACTATGATGTGCTGTGCTATACTGTTCGGTTGTATCTGGTGTATTGTTGTGTTATGTTGTATGGTGTGTTGTGTTGTATCGTACTGTGTGTTGTATTGCATTTTGTGGTGTTGTAAGTGTTACATTGTTTTGTGTTATATTGTACTGTGTGGTATTATAATGTATTGTGTTGTAATGTGTGGTATTGTACTGTAATGTTTGTTGTATTGCATGGTGTTGTGTTGTGCTGTGTGTTGTTGTACTGTGTGGTGTTATAATGTATTATGTTGTACTGTATGGTATTGTAATGTGTTGTATTGTGATGTGTGGTGTTGTAATGTGTGGTGTTGTACTGTGTGGTGTTATAATATAATGTATTATGTTGTACTGTGATGTATGGTGTTGTACCACATGGTGTTGTACTGTGTGGTATTATATTATAATGTATCGTGTTGTACTGTATGGTATTGTAATGTGTTGTACAGTGATGTGTGGTGTTGTACTGTGTGGTGCTGTACTGTGTGGTATTATAATATAATGTATTGTGTTGTACTGTATGGTATTGTAATGTGTTGTACTGTGATGTGTGGTATTGTATTGTGGTGTTGTACTGTGTGGTGTTATATTATAATATATTGTGTTGTACTGTATGGTATTGTGTGGTGTTGTACTGTGTGGTGTTATATTATAATGTATTGTGTTGTACTGTATGTTATTGTAATGTGTTGAACTGTGATGTGTGGTGTTGTACTGTGATGTGTGGTGTTGTACTGTGATGTGTGGTGTTATACTGTGTGGTGTTGTACTGTATGGTGTTATATTATAATGTATTGTGTTGTACTGTATGGTATTGTAATATGTTGTACTGTGATGTGTGGTGTTGTACCACATGGTGTTGTACTGTGTGGTGTTATATTATAATGTATTGTGTTGTACTGTATGGTATTGTAATGTGTTGAACTGTGATGTGTGGTGTTGTACTGTGATGTGTGGTGTTGTACTGTGTGGTTTTATATTATAATGTATTGTGTTGTACTGTATGGTATTGTATTGTGTTGAACTGTGATGTGTGGTGTTGTACTGTGTGGTGTTGTACCACATGGTGTTGTAACCTGCACTGTGTATTCTCAGTCCAGACACTGCTCATGCCTGACTGGCAGTGTGAGTGACAGTACTGTGTATAATGAACCACTGCTTGGAGGTAACCCGAGTGCGAGTTATGATCAGTTAAAGTAGATCTGATCAAAGTCTGTATAACACACACAGCCAGTACAAAGCTGTCTGGTTATCAATCAATCAATATATATGAATTACCACACAGCACAACAATAAACGACTTGCTTACTGCACATAAATAAGGCCTTAACATCCATGCAAGTAGGCATGTCCACTTACGAGTGCATGAGATTGTGTCAACAAGTGGCACAAAAGTAAAACTTTATTTATATAATATATTTTAATGACACAAGGTTCTGAGTAACTTTTTGCAAACAAAATTCACTTTTGTTTGGGGAAAAAAGTTCTTAATTTTTAGGGTTTTTTTATTTATTTTTTTTACAGTATGGTAAAAAATTTCTTACTTAAAATTATGTCAAGGGTGTTTATCACTGAATAACATAACGCACTCAACACATTACAATTACAGTTTTATCGGCGTCGGACATATGGTTACGTCGAGAAAAAACCCAGTGGTTAGCTGACGGGGATCGATCCTAGACCGACCGCACATATGGCGGGCATTGTACCACTGGGCCACTGAATAAAAATGCAATATTCTCTTACTACACAGTACAATGATACACCCATTGGTGGGGATGGGGTCTGCAGTGAAAATGATTTACCAAATAACTAATAACATGTATTATATAACATGCCTTATAAGTCTAAAACATTTCTGCCTCTGGGTGGACAGACAATTTCTTAAAATTATCTATAAAACTTTAAAAATTGCAGAAATAACCAACAAAATATCATTTTGCCAAATTAAAATAAAATTCACCAATTGTTTTTAAAACTCACAAATGATGAATATGGAGAACTGCACACTTATATACATTGTGCATGGATATAACCTTGTTTTATATACTAACGGAAAAATGTTCCTGTGAATCATTTAAAATTTCAGTAATACTTATATTTTTAAATAAATCAAAACCTGTTGTTTGCAATACATGTATTATTATCTGTCAGAAGTACTGTGAACCAGTCTTGACTTCTGAACCTAACGTGTGGTCTACACCAGGTGTGGTGTGTCGCCGATGATGTTGTAACCGGACTACCCATTACTGACCAGTTGTAGTTGTTTTTTGCAATTACGTGACCAGTTGCATACAGCTCTTCAGGATGTCAGACTTGTCATTCCAAATGATTCCATAGGTGTACTAGCCCGATATATACATTTTTAAACATGATGTCACACATAGGTTCCCTAAATAGAGAAGATCTGTAGTACTCCTAACCATTAATAACATCTCCGAAGACAATGTATGGTGTTCTGATGAACACTAATGAACACCACAATATCTAACAATAATATTTTGTGCCATTCCAACTTCAAACATATCAAAAGATCAAAGATGTTCTATTTTCTGAGAGGCGTGACATCATATTGATGACAATCAGATACGTACCACCAAAAGGGGTTTTCTGAGACATGAAAAGCCATACAAAAGTTTTGCAGTTCATTGACAAGACAAATGGCCTCAAACAGGTGCACGTGACCCAAAATAGGCATTAGGCTAGCTGTGCGCATAAAGCATGAATAGCACATGCAATTAACAAAACACCTCTGGAATATTGAAGGGAAATGGTTACACAATCATTTTGTAAAATTTCCATGACTAGACTTCAAGTAAATGCAATTCTGTATACATTCATTTGATTCACAGGAACTTTTTTCTG
>JAECMU010244150.1:0-12114 GCA_016106625.1 Dracogyra subfuscus | reverse complement strand
CTGTGCACATGATGGGTGGCACATGATATCCTCACCTCTGAGAAACACCTGATGTCACAGTTTTTACTACTTAAATGGCAGGTGATATAACATAAAGTAATCATTGATCTTGATTTCTGCATGGTTCACACACACACTTTTTTTAAGAACGTTTTTTATAGGGTAACATACAATGTCAGCCCTCGAAATTCGCGACGGCAATCGGCAGTGCCATCGCAAAAGCTATCACAAAACTGATTTGCGACAGCATTTCATTGCCGTTGCAAATCTGTGAGTGGTGAAAAGTCTGCAAACATTTTTCTTTGAACTCTATCCAATTACAGATCCCAGAAAAAAGCATTTATAATCGAGTGTGGCCCAATGTTTTCAATTTAATATAAATCGGTTTATTCCATTATAGAAGCTTACGAAAGTAAAGTTGAGATGTCATGTTTTAGCATATTATTACTGCAGTGGATAATATATGAATAATTTTGACAGCATTAATCTTTTTTTTTTAAATTGCGGCTGTACTGCCTTTGCAAAATTGATTTGCAGCGGCACTTAACTGCCCTTGTAAACTTGTCCGAATTTCAAGGGCTGCAATGTTTTATATGACTGACATTTAATTGAGTTTTAGTTTATGCATTTTTGTGTGTGGGTGTTTTTTTTCTTACATTGAATATGTATATTGCAGTGTGTTAAATTAATTTGCATATTTACAATGAGTTGTAGTTGTGACATTGGCTGTTATTTTAGGTTTTCATTTTTCTTTTTTCAGTTCCAAAATGTGAATCAGGACTCCATAATTGTACAAAAGAGGGAGAACTGTGTGTTGATAAGTCTTTGAATTGTCAGTGCAGAAAAGACTACATTAGAATTGAAGACCGTTGTGTTTCTAGAGGTACTGATTAAATTGAAGAGTCAATAAATATCCATAGATGGGATGTCAAACATTTCATAATGTTTGAGTCATGAGGCACTGGCTGGAACGAGAAATAGGTCCACTGATGGGGATTGATCCAAGACCGACCACGCATCAAGAAAGTGCTTTACCACTGGGCTATATTTTTGTCACTCAGTATAATATTGAAGTCGTCAAAAATTATTTCTTTTTAACACAGGACATTGACAAGTGCCCCTCTACATTTCGTGAATCCCTGTCTACTCTTTGTGAATTCCCGTCTCATTCAGTACATAGTAACAGCCCTGAAGAACATAAAACCGATAGTAAAAGTATTGAAATGAAAAGCAAGAATTCAAAGAATGATGACTCACACCTCAAGTCAAGATGGGCGGGATGTATCCTAGTGGTAAAACATTAGCCTGATACCTGGTTGGTCTAGGATCTATCCCTGTCAGTGCCCTTTGGGCTATTTCTTGCGTTTTCATCTCTTTGGTGAAATTCTTTCACATTCATTTTCCCATCACTTTAGATGGAAGTGACAGCTGTACATGCTGGCAGTATTTATGGCCTGTTTGGCAGGATATGTTCACCTTTTAATTTAGTACACTAGTCTGGGAGTGGCAGTCCTCTGCAGTAATGCAAGAGGGATGAAATCACCAGTAAAGGATCTCCTCGGGAGTGGCTGTTCATGTAATCTACCACTATTTCACCAAATACCCATTTGACACGATCTGCAATGTACAAGTTATGGCTTTTGTCCTTCAGATTTATTTATGTTGTTATGTACATTACCAACATAATGATAACATAAATTTAAAAAAAAAAAAAAAAAAAAATAGAACACCACCCCCAGCCCTCGAATTTCGTGACGGCAATCGGTAATGCCGTTGCAAAAGCTATCGCAAAACTGATTTGCGACAGCATTTCATTGCCGTCGCAAATCTGTGAGTGGTGAAAAGTCTGTAGGCATTTCTCTCTCAACTCTGTCCAATTACAGATCCCAGAAAAAAACTTAAATATTATTTATTATCGTGTGTAGCTCAGTTTCCTCAATAAATATTAATTGGTTTATTCCAGTATAGAAGCTTACGAAAGTAAAGTTGAGATGTTATATTTTAGCATATTATTACAACAGTGGATCATATATTAAGAATTTTGCCAGCATTAATCTTCTTTTTTTTTAAATTGCCACCATAGTGCCGTTGCAAAATTTATTTGTGACGGCACTTAACTGCCGTTGGAAACAATTTAATTTTAATTGTTTACTAATGGCTACACATTGATTTATTAATCACTAAACAATTTGTGATGTTTAGAAATAATGTTTCTGCCTTAATACAAGAGGCACCTGTGAAATGGACATCCTTTATCTTCTGACTTGGGCTTGTACATCAAAGAAACATATAGACCATATGAAATTGAAAAAAACATTTACTATTTAATTACCGGTATGTAAATCAAACTGATGTAAACTTCATGTTACTTATTTATGTTTGTTAGTTACTGTTCATACAGAATATTTGACCTCTTTAGGGGTACCGATTTTCCGTGATCATAGAAAAAGGGACGGAATCATGGAAACGTAAATCATAAACAGAATTAGCATTTTTTTCTCCAATTCTGAAACAAATACAATTTGTGGGGGTATAACTAGAGATTTATTAAATTTGAAAAACAAACATGCTTTGAGTTGTATTTAATTAATCATTTGAACAATTATCACACAATAAAAGAAGTCGTCCAAACAGTTTACATCAGAATGTGGTGTTTCCTATCAAGATGGCTGCCATTATATTTTCATAATTCAGGGAAGTTTGGTTTTTATTTGGTACAGTGGATTTCTTGTTTGCTTTCGATCGAAATTGCGCCAGTACACTAGTTCCTTCGCGAATTTTGTTTAAAATTAAACCAGAGCTCACCTAACAATAGAGGAGCATTAGTTTATTCGTGCACCTTTTATTTGAATTTACCAATGACGAAGTCAACACCTCATCATTTCACCGACATTGAAGACAGAATACCAAATTCAAAAAGGTAAATATGATATGTTTTAATTATATCTAGAGTAGATAAAATACAGTTCCTTTAGGATAAGGGGAACTGGCCCAAACTTTGTCTACATTTATACCCCTTTTTATTAAACAATTAAAACCTTCATTACATATTCCAAATTTTCTTTTATTTGCTGGTAACTAGTAGACCCATACAATAGAATATATGATCATTCAGTACAAATGCATTAACCACATCCATATATGTTATTAATTAAGCTAGGCATAATCTGGAACTTTTAAATTAAATTATTATTATTATTATTTTAACAAAATAAATATGATGAAAACTTGCCCGTTTTGTATTATTTAGGCCTAACCTGAAACAATACAGCTGACTGTGTAATACCATACAATAAAGAAGTATATGTAAACTAAGTGGATTAGTTTGGTCTAACTTCACCAGCATTACCCCCTCCCCCCCCCCCCAATTATTCTTTTCAATGTGTTTTGATATCCCTCCCCTTCAATATAAGTAGATTATTACCATATATTGTTCTTGTTAAATCCTTGCATGGTTTTTCAAATTAAAAAAAATAACATATATATATATTGGTTATGTTTTAAAATTTGTCGCATGTGAATTGTATGCTACCACCTAATGCCGCTTTTTCTTCAATAAATGAAGTATTTTATAGTTCTTATTATGATTTAATAAAAAATAAAAAAACAGGTTTTTTGCTTAACAAGGGAAAGGTATAAAAATGACATCGTTGCTGGAATGTTTTTGTGTGTTTTTTAATATGAGACCTGTTTGGTAGCATTTTGAAATTGAATTTTTTTTCTTCTTCTTCTTTTCAGAATACTTGACTTGGTGAGTGATGTCTAAGCCAATGAAAAAATGGGGTAAAAAGCCATGGCAAGAGCTCAGCAGTTTAAGGAAGATTGTTATGAAGATGGCGGACTTTTATTTTGCAAATGGTGTTCACATAGCATTGATTATGTACGGGTTGACGCCATAAAAGACCACATCAAGTCCAAAAAACACTTGCAGAATAAAACATTGAAAATGGCACCAAGCAGCAAAGACACTTTGCCTAAACAGAAAACCCTAACAACCATTCTAAAAAGCAAATGGCCCAGTGGTACAGTGCCCGCCTGATGCGCGGTCGGTCTAGGATCGATCCCTGTCAGCTGACCACTGAGATTTTTTCTCGACATAACCATATGTCCGACGCCGATATAACCGTAATTTAAATTTAATTTAATTCTAAAAAGCAAGGATGAACGTGAACAGTTCATTTTAGATATTTTAACTATGTGTACCTCGGCTGACATCGCACTTAATAAAATGGAAAAAAATGAGACCTTCTTCTTAAAATACACCAAGCAAGGTGGGTCACTCCCCCAAGCCAACACTCTTCGAGAGAAATATGTCCCCCTGTTACACGATACCCATAAAACAGCTCTTCGATCTCTGCTTGAGGGCAAGAAGGTCAGCATTATTGCAGATGAAACAACGGACGGCCGAGACCACAGTATCTTAAAACATATTGCTGTCAACACAAGGCCAGGTATACCTAGTATGTGTGGCCACTCTTGATGCTTGTAATCATTCAACTCTAAGCCAGTCCATAGTTCTCGCTATTAACAACATGGGAATAAAATTTGATGATGTCACAGCTATTGTGACTGATTCAGCAGCCTACTGCATCAAAGCGTATAGAGATGTCCTTCAAGGCCTGCTGCCAAGATGGATCCATGTCAGATGTTTCGCTCATGCTGTAAATCTTGCGGCTGATTTATTTCAATGCTGGCCAGCATTTGATGACTTAGCAATCTTAATTAAAATGCTGAAGTCTGCATGTTTCAAGAAACCTGGCAGGAAAATCTGATATTTGAAGTACATAGCCGAGTTTCTACCAGCCGACCAGAGGCAGCTGCCCCCAGAGCCATGTGCAAGTTGCTGGAATTCCTGGTTCAACACAGCAATCTACCACTGCATTCATGTTCACTTGTACAAGGGGTTTTTTAAAGCTGAAAAGAATAATCAGTCCATGGCTGTTGAACGGATCCTAGACATCCCGTCTTCAAAGGTGCAATTCCAGAAGGTGGTGCTCTATCTGCATTTCATCCAGGAAAACTGCAGGTGCATCATAATGACTCACAATGTTGGAAAACACATCAAAGCCAATGGCCCCTACAGTGTACAACCTGATGAAAGACCTAAAATCCTGTCTGGTTTCGTCATCAACAAAAGCATCTTTTGGGAGAACAACAGATTCTCTTCTAAAGAAGATGACAGACAAAGAGCAGAACCAAATCTGCGATGACTTCAGAGCTGTATTTAGAGCTGTACAGAGCTGTACTACAAATCCATATGGATTCACATCAAGGATTGCCTTTTTACAAGGCATGCAGGTTATTTGACCCACGGCAGTTGGCAAGCATCAGCCTTGACATTGATCATTACTCCATTCTTCATGGCTTCAACCCTCCATCTGCAGAAGTAACCGAAGAATTTCTGATGTATAAGGATTTCCAAGTTGCTAATTTGCGATAGCCCCTTGAACTGGACACATTCTGGAAATCACATCGATTCCCTGCACTTTCTGCTATTGCATGTGATGCAATATGGATGCCAGTGTCTGGGGTTGACGTGGAAAGAAGCTTCTCGCTGTATAAAACTTTGACGACCATCAAACAAGAACGGCTGACTGATTCTCACACAGAGCAACTGACCATGCTCTACTTCAACAGCGATGTTGAGAAAAGGCTCCCAGCATTCTAAACTTCTACTGAAATAAACTCTTGATTAATATAATTTTAGGACTGTTAATAAAACAGACATAACAATATTAATCGCATCAACTTCCCGAATGATTTTAATATTAAAAATAACAAATTGGTTTCTCCTTCTATACATGACACCTGCAATGGAAAAAATTGAAAAATATTTCATTAGCCCTCCGGACCAGTACAAACTAAAATTTACTAGCCCGCCAGAAATTCTACTATAGAACAATATATTGTTGCTCAACAAAAACATTGTTATTTTTACAAGATACATACTAAATTCAAATGAAAATAAGTAATTAAAAATTCAAATTAATAATTCAAATTCAAATTATTTACAGTTAGTCCAAAAAAGAAAGATCGTCCGTTGGACTGGTAGTTGCATTTTTTACACTCGTCTGCCGGAAATTCTACTCACATTTGGTGACCGGGCGAGCACTTTCTGCACCCCTGCACCGGTGTATTAAATAAATATAATTATTTGAACTTATTAAGCAATAGTGTTTTTTTTATACCACTAAAAATGCCTAACATCCAAAAGCATTATCCGAATATTTCTGTAAAGATAAACAAGATTTTAGTTCAGTAAACAGATTTTTTTTCTGTTTTAAGCGGAAATGGTAATTTTGATAAGCAGAATTAAAAATATTTTATAAGCGGAAAATCAACACCTATCTCTTGTGAACTTTGGGAAAATTTGCATTTATCTTTTTACTTATGTACATTATTAACCAAAAGAAGACATAATAAATAAAAAGTATCATAATTAAAAAAATATATATAATACTGAAATTTTCAATTAAAAAACAAAACAAATTGCTTGTTCTAAAGTTAAAGTTTGTTTTGTTTAATGTGCACATTTATTTATTAATCATTGGCTACTGGCATAAAACATTTGTTAATTCGTATATATAGTCTATAGCTTAGAGACCTGTGGCAAGGGATCTTTTATATACACTATCCCAGACAGAAAAGCACAGCACATACCAAAGTGTCTATATACATTGTACATGTACTAGTCATGGTGCACTGGTTGGGATATTCTAAAGCAAACAAGAACAATATTTCCTTTCAACCCACTCCCTAATCCATTGTTTGCTTGGCTGATATTAAAAATGTAATCACCATTAAAAAACCCCAAATCCTGGTGAAAGGTCTGACCATGTGAAGTTCACAAGTTTTATAAAAGCAACTGTCACTTTAGAACTACACATCTGGTGGTGAGTACCACATTTGTACATCTGAACAACAAAAACATTCCGATAGTTATATCCTGTGCCCTGTGCAAGTAGTGGTTTTCTAAGCTAGTCTTGGAAATGGCAGTCCTCCTACAGACAGTGAAAAAGGCTAAAACATTCTTTTATTTAACTCGATGGAATACAGCTGTGATGATATGCACTCATGAAAGAATCACTGTATGATATCAGGTGTTCATGAAAGTTGAGAATATCCTGCCTATAGCCACCATTTACAGTTGAAATGTACAGGATTTTCACCAAAAATATGTACTGGGTAAAGCCATGCACAAGGTCAAAAAAGGTATTACATTAGACATCATTTTAATCAACAGGCTTACAACTTTGATCGAACAAGTTCTATGAGCACGCAATATTTCAAATTGTCATACTGTTGCAAAATTAGGTTCTGGTGAGGTTTTTTTGTTTAATAAACTAATTAGATGATTAATATTTCAGGTTACTGGGGTGACTGGTATGTCATATACGGAAACTGTAACAGCACGTGCAAACGAATGAAAACTAAGCAACGACATTGCTTTGTGGATCCCATCATCAAAGATAAAGGAAATTGTGAGGGAAAGCAGAAAATTATTGACTGGGAGAATTGTGATGGGGTCCAATGTGGTGAGTAGGTTATCGGTATATAAGAACAATTTAGTTACCTTCTTTAAATAAATTGTATTATTATCCATATGGTTCAACATAACCGAGTTAATAATAATCATACTAAGCACACGTGTAATAATTAAGAAGGGTGATGATGTAATTTTGGGAAGCGACGTCATAACATGATGTTGCTTCTCCAGTCCTAGCTCAGACTGTGCATTTGAAATATGACGTCATTTTGTCGTCTCCTTCTAGTTGTGGCTGAAACATTTTGAGTTGGGTCTTGTTATTCATAAAGAAAACAACAATAATAATGTGGATAATAAAGAAATTATTACACTTACGTGTGAGTCGTACTGATTTTACGAAACTCGGTGTCAGGATTCATGTATTACCCTCGCTCTCGCTTGGGCAATACAAAACTCATGAATACACATGGTGGCAGGTATCATGAATATAAGGTGATGAATACAATTATTTATTCATTAATACAATGCATATAGGCAAAAACGTGCTGACAAGTCAGAAATTCACAAATAATAATTAGAATATGGTATTATGATGCATTTGCTAATTCAGTTGCATGTACACAGTTTATCTTTTTCAAAAATTGTACACGTGATTTTTGGCAGAAAGGTAATTCGTTTTGTGGGCACACATATGCAATATATGTTACCATAATTGATCGTGTGATCCATATATCGTTATTTTATTTGGACAGTAAAATAATTCCACAAGCATCAGAGCCATAATCGTGTTTTAGGGGGAAAAATACATATAGGTAACAAACCTTATGACGTGTTGACACTGTCTGCATACAGTACTTGTCTCTTTTACAATTGTTGTCTCGCCATTTATATATTTGAGAAAACCTAAATATTTCCATACAATTGATTTAACTTTTGCAGGGGCATCGGCGATGCCCACTAGTTCGGACATTATTAAATGGGACGCCACAGAAAGTTCAAGAATGCTAACCTCATTTCCGTGCGAATGCAGCAGAAATAGCCAAAGTCTAAACTAGACTGTCACTAAACCTTCTATGTGTGTTAAATTTTAGACTTGCGAAACAGTGGTCCAGACTCCAGTCTAATAATTGTCACGATGGTCTTAATGGTATATATTGTAAGCCTATGTGTCTGAGTTCGATATAAAATAGATGCTGTTGAATTTCAATTCAAACAGCATGACTGGCGTATGCTTAAACATACAACCAGGGTTCGAACTTAATGGTCGCCCGATCGCCCGTGGCGACTGAAAACGATGACGGACGACTGAAAACCCACAGTAAGTTTGCCCGCCTGGTGACCAAATATTATTATTTTTTCTTTTTTTTCTTTTGTGTTTTCTCATATAATCTGTTGCAATATTGTTGTTGTTTTTAGAAAATATTATTCGGGTAAGTGAAAATAGAACCGGGCAAGTGAAAGTGCTGTTACCACTTGCCCAAATGGCAACTCAAAAAAAAGGTCAAGCACAGACACATTATAATATTTGCATGTATTCGGTTCAAGCAACCGCAAATAAGAATACAACTACTGATACAGGTCACTGTTCGGTGCACCGAATATTTGAGTGCATCATTACACCTCTAGTATTATTAGTAGTATCACCAGTCCGAGCACATCCTACACTGCTCAAAGTTCTTGACCAACTATTATATGTGGATCTAACAGCAGCCAGTTGAAACTTGTGTCCACCAATCAAAACCTTACTTGCAGAATCATGCCTGTAAAAATAATTTGAAAACATTCTCAATTATCATGAGGGTATATGACATGTTTCGTGTGAATTACGAATGCTTTAAAACATGTTTTATTTTTTTAAATAAATAATTTGTAATATAAAACTGAAGACTGATTTAGTTGGGTTTTTTTTTAATAAATAAATAATTTGTAATATGAAATTGAATAACCAATCCCGTACATATTGGTATGGATCGATCGCTGTACTGCGGCCACTAAAATAGACTCGCCCAATATTTTTAGAATTTGTATGCTCCCAAATAATGTTATAAAAGGCGAAGTCTATGCAGTGCTATTAGCAATCTATTAAAATTAGTTCTACTGGTCTAAATAAGGCATTTTGTAATTCACACAAAACATATCGTATACGCTCACAATAATTAGGAATGTTCTTAAATTATTTTTGAATGATTCTGCAAGTAAGGTTTTGTTTTGATTGGTGGACATGAGCTCCCAACTGGCTGCTGTTGGATCCACATGTAATAGTGGAGCTAATTTTAATTAGATTGTACAAAATATGAACTCTTTAAGAAAAGATGAAGGATGTTGGACTGGGAAGGAAATAATAATGTAAAAAACAAAATACATGCATTTATCTACATGTACTAGTTTGTACATGTATACAACTTGTACATCATAGAACTGTATGCAACTCCTTTCAAGCTATAGGGGGCGGGACTTAGCCCAGTAGTAAAGCTCTCACTTGTTGCACAGTTGGTCCATGTTCAATCCCCGTCAATAGGCTTTATGGATGTTTCTCGTTCCAGCCAGTGCACCACGACTGGTATATCAAAGGCTGTGGTATGTGCTATCCTGTCTGAGATGGTGCATATAAAACATCCCTCACTACTAATGGAAACATGTAGCAGGTTTTTTCTTGCCTAATTAATAATTAATTAATCATTGGCTATTGGATGTTAAACATTCGGTCATTCTGATTCGTAGTTATCAGAGGAAACCCGCTACTGTAAGGGATGTTCTAACAGATAGGAAAGCACATACCGGTCTTTGTCCAGTTATGGTGCACTGGTTGGAACACGAAAGAAAAGTCTTCTGAATTGATCCACAAAGGTGGTTCCATCCTGTGACACAAGCACCTCAAGCGAGTGCTCAACTGACTTCATGAGCTAAATCCCCAATGTGTATAAAAAATGCTTTTAATATATGACTGATAATATTTCTCTTTACTATAATCAAATGGGAAAATACTGGTTTAATGGACATCTTCAAAGATGTACCAGTAGAAAATCCATTCAGAGCTTAGTTCAGCCCGACTGAGCACAAAAACGTGAGTGAAACTTTAGTTGGCTGAACTACTTTGTCACTGCTTATTTAGCTTACATAAATGCAAATTCATGCACGAAAAAGCACAATAAATATTGTGCATGGAATCGCATTGATGGAAAGTTGTCCTTAATTAGAAATAGTTTACTTTCTAAAATGTAATAGATCACTGTCTTATATAGGCTAAGTCATTTATATTGTTCATATAGTTATGAAAAAAAAGAGAAGGAATTGAATTAAACAGTGCTGAAAAAATCCCCACTACAAAGGCATCTCTGATAAGAAATATTATTTCAGAATTAACATCTTTAGGGTATGGTATGTCAAATCACTTTTAAGGAAAGTTTGATCTACTGGCCCTGTAAATATAAATTTGGCTACAGTATTCAGTATCTTAAGTCGGATAGAACATGAGATATTTTGTAAATTAATCCAAAATGTCCATTCTTTTAACTTCAAAATTGAAGAATACTGGCATAAACTAGGACTTGTATCGTCTATACATTCTCCTAATTAACATCATTAGATTCCTTGATCTGGAAAACAAAGGTTTATTCATTAGAATTACAATTCTGTGTTAACTAGGAGTGGAGATGTTAAGAAATCCTCATTTTGAGGTCCCATTTAAAAAATCGAAGATGACTGCCATATATAATGGCATCTGCGGAAAATGGCAACATTTGTTTACTGATAGGTTATTCTATGAAATTTCCAAAAAGTTAAAATTTGTAAATCTCAACAACATTTAAAATTTAAAATCTGGACATATTAAACCTGACTAATATGTTCTGAAAATAATGTAAATGGATATAAAGTGTTTCAGAAATTATCTCTTTATTTATAAAAACAATCGGTTAGTAAATGATGTTATTGTGACAATAAAACAATATTTTTGCTAATTAATGTTATTTTCAGGACTTGTTTGGTTAAACAAACATTCCTTTCCATTCTTGCTAAAATAATCATGTTAGACACCAAATAGCTGTAGTTTAATATGTGCTGAAGTGTCATTAAACAAACATTCCTTTCCTTTCTCTCACTCTCACTCTCACTATCTCGACAAACTGTTGAAATAACCATATGTTACACATCAAATAGTCGGTTTAAAATGTGCTATTATATTGTTATACAAACACTCCTTTCATTTCCATTCCCTCCTCCACCCTGAGCATTACATAATTATTGAACTGCCTTAATTATAACTGTAGATTGTACTATACCAAATAAAATCCCATAGGCAACCATGTTAACGTTTGTATTTAAAACACTATAATAGCAACCTGGAAACTATATGACCATTCAATATTAGTACTACAAACCCTACAACAAAGTATTAACTGAAGACAAATTTAACCTTTTATGGCTCATTTTCAGTATAACCAGATGTTTTGGCAACACCTAGTTTTGCACAACATTTGAGTACTTTTTTTCACAGGTACCCCATACATGTTTCAAGCACATGCAAGGCTACTTGACACAGTGGTACTAGATGAAATAAAATTGCATACATTTTTTGCCCAGAGGAAACCTTTTTTTTTTTTACAACCAACACACATTTATCACCAGTC
>JAECMU010244149.1:0-10923 GCA_016106625.1 Dracogyra subfuscus | reverse complement strand
ATAAAACAACTAGAGATAGTTTTCAACACAATCACGACACCCGATTCGGATTTTAGATTTCGCCATACTCCAGTGTTCGAGTAAACCCGAATTGGAGTTCGACAATGTGCTTAAACCAAACCCGACCACAAATTGTAACATTGAAATCATGGCATCTGCTCCAAAGAATAATTGATCCATATGTAAATTGCGCATTTGAACCAAAATCACTGGCGCTAATTATGTGTAGCGTCGATATTAAATTTATGGACCTGAATGATAAAAATAATTTATATTTTATTACTGTCACTGAAGCGACAAATTTATTGCCGATGTCACACACGCACTTGAGTACTGAAGGTGACAATCGAATAAGCTCCACTATTTCCTGTCTTTTCATTAAGGGCGGAAATGACGTAAACTGTTATGTTTATGTAGCTGTCACTGTTTCAGTACATCATGCGTATGTAATGTGGAGGGGAGGGGAGATGAAGGGGCGTGACTGTGTCGAAAATATTGAGTTTGAAAACGTGTCTCTTTCCACGGGTAGCATTTGGCCGACTCAACCTTTTCAACCCAGAACTGGCCGTAATGCAAACAGATTGATGTATCTTGCATTCAGCATTCTACATTTAGTTTATTCAAGGATAGACACAAAGCCTCAGAACAGTCAGTTGGCAGGATTGGAACTTTCATTTGATGAAAAATAAAAAATAAAAAACACAGTCATCGAGTCATTTGGCAAGCTTGGAACCTGAATTTGTTGTCATTTAAAATAATAAGTCAGTTGCAGAGCCCTCAAAAGTACCCGGTCTCGGGAGGGCCCCAGACCCGCCGTTTTGTCCCCTGCTATCATCACTGTTGTAGTCTGTTACTTCTTAAACTATTGAGGGACCTGCAGTTGGCAAGATTCGAACATATTACCCAACCTGCTTAGCATTTTGACAATGCACTGCATTATAGTATAAAAAATGGGTTCCCATAACTTGTTTTCATGGAACCTAAAAACAGGTTCTGATGGGTTCCCATGATCTCAGGACACGGAACCCAAAAAGTGTTTCCCATGAAATTTGAAATCCTAGTGCTTGTATTTATCAGGGACCATAGTTACCTTCTTGTCTGCGAGAATATGCATATGAAATTTCTTGCCAAGCAGGGTTTCTGCCAGAGAGTAGAGAGAGTAATACTCAGAGTCATACTCATGATAACAGTATGTTAGTCTTTTTATTAGTGTATGCAATACAACTTCTATATGCAAGCATTTAAATAGCTGAATTGAAGCAAAATAAATTTGTCTTATTCTTAGCGAGAGAACTGACTATAAATATGGTTTTAAATTGATTTATACATATCAAAAAATAAAATGGCCTTAAACGACTGCACTTTCCTATGAAATTGTGGATATGTTATAAGTGTTCCTTAAAAAGAGTGTAATAATGGACTAGACAACAAATACACATATGATTAACCAGTTTTACTTTATATATAAATAAATACTGTTTTTCCTTTCTGCAAAACCTTTTCACTTTTGTATTCATAGACTTGAATACATATTCGTATTCCTCACCTCATATTTGTATTGTATTGGCCATCATGTGTATTTTGACTGTTGATGAATTTCTAACATAACTCTGTAAACATTTTTACATATAACAGGACTCACCCTGTACATTGCCATTTTTTACACAAAATGGCTAAACAATTTACTTTGACTAATAAAATATCACTTAAATCAACAATATTTTAATGATTTTCAAGGAAATACTCCCATACTCATCATTTCTTAAAATTGGCTCAACCAAAATTTATTCCAGAGTGAGACCTGTATAAACATAATGTAAAGGGTTAATTCAGATGAACAACAAATATAATCGCTTTTCCATTAATCAGCCATACACATTTAATATTTATACCACAATTATCTGTGCAGTTGTAGTACCAGAAAGATATTTTGACTCTCTTTCAATAGCTGGTCTACTTAGTCTGTAGTGTTTCCCACATGGCGTGCTGTTTCTCACTATTGTATTTGTACTACAAGTTATTTATTTCTGAGCCAATTGTTTTTTTAAATTGCACACACAATCTTCTCTTCTTTTTTTTGTTATTTCCAAAACACTTTCACTTTTCTTATGTCAAATCAAACTGAAATTTAAAAAACAGTACCAAAAACAAACATTGTGGAGGCTAGGCCAGACTATAGATCTATGTGTATTTATTTTGTTTTCTGTGCACAGGAAAAGCCTTCTCTAGAGAAGGTGCTTGTTTCGTGATAAGTCCAGAGACTCTACTTCTGATGCACCAAGGAAGAGTGGCATTCACCGAGTCCCATAAGACGTCCGTTGACTGCGGCTATGTGGCACCGGAAATGTTCGGCAGCCAAGATGGGACAGCGATGGGAACAGAAGAGGTAAGGGATACATGTGCTCACCCAAATTAAAATAGCAACATGTAAAATAAATAATGCAGAAATGTTTATCATTAATGTATATGTACGATAGCAGTTTAAAAAATGAATGCCAGCTTTCTTAGCAGTATCATACATTAAAAAAAACCCAGCTTTATTATTAGTCCAACCGGAGAGGACTATAGATTTCACCTGTCTGCCCGTCTGACAAATAGTTTTTCAGGAGTTTTTAATTTTATGATGCCTTGAGCTAATGAGCTGAAATTCATATCTTTTTTATGTACTGTTACAGTTATGACCTTTGAACTTTGGAAATGTAGAAAAACAATTCTAGACTGTTTCACAATGTTTCAAGATATTGACCTAAAATTTTGTGCGTTGCTTTATCATTAGGTGTTGCAGATCAAGTTTGACTTTTCAAAGAGTTAAATCCATTGAACTTAGGAGATAACAAAATGTGTTTTTCAAATAAGTCTAAGAAAATGTGTTTTTCAAATAAGTCTAAGAAAATGTGTTTTTCAAATTTGTTTTCGCAATGCCTCAAGATAGTGAGTTGAATGGTTGTGTATATTTTTTATCATGTCCCTTTTTGGTCAACTGGGAAAAAATAACGTTTCAAATATATAAAAAAGAGGGATTTTCAAAAATAATCAATACCAATACCAGGCCTCATACTTGCCTAAAACTTGCAACTAGCGAGTAGTTTATTGCTTGCCTCAATAGTTTTGCTATAGGCTAGTGTTGAAAAAAGTCATCACAACCCATTAAAGCAATATCATAAAAACAGCCATTTCGTTCTTTAACTTAGCAACTTTTGGGAAACTGTTGGGTTGTAATTGGGAAAAGTTTGGTATTGGATTGGGAATTTACGTTAGGGGAATGGGGCCTTTCATCGGCCCCAAAATGTATGGTAGATTATACCCTGCATGTACAATAACAGATCAGGTTTGATCTGTTTGGGATGTTTTCCCCTTTTTTGTGGTCCTTGGAGATTAAGAAAACAATTGTTGGGCCCGGTAGTAGACATATAATTATGTTATAGCAGTTACTCTCAGAATGCTTGTTTCATTAAATGTAACTGGTATGTCCTAAGTACTAAATTGTATGGCTAGTATTCCAATTATTGTATTGATATTATTGCTTCTATTAACTTCTGAAAGTCATCATTTATAGTACTGGTCACAAGTACTCTGTTTGTACTGTTTCAGTGATATTAGTTGATTTGGAGAACTTTCATTTTGTATTTAACAGATGTATATATATTCCCTGGGCAAAACTCTTCTGTATGCTGTCAATTATGGGACCATTCCCGGCCAGGTATGTTCAACATTATGTTATACATTAAATACTGTAAACATGCATGTTTGTTAAGATATTTCGTTTTAACTTGGGGGCCAGTCAAATGTTACATGATGCTATTTTTGTCAAAATTAGATTCCCTCCTCCTTTGTAACGCTTGTAATGCTGGACCATACACTCCCAAAATATTACGTAATGCTTGGAAATGCTCATCCCATTCACAAACAAGTCATGCTATGGATGTAATATAATTTTACCATACTGTTTTGCAATTGGGAAAGCCCTGATCAACGCAATTCAACTCAATTTATAATTATTGTGTGTTTACATCTAGCTACTACTACCTACGTTAAACACTGTTTGTAATAAAAAAACCTGTGTTCTGTAATGCTGTTCAGTACACCCACCTCATGTAACACTACATAATGTTTGGACATATCCTAGACACCCCATTGAGCGTTAATGAAATATTTCAATGGCTCCATAGCATGACCTCAAACAAATGACATTAGTTAGTAGAGTAGTCTGAACATCCCAAATATTTCTGTGCGTCATCTGCTTCCTGTATGGGTCACATGACTGAAGCTTTCTCTTTCACTCACACATTCAGGTCGTGTGGGTTTTTAAAAAAACGTTTTTTATCTAAGACATTACTCGGCACAGGGTCTTCTGATCAGAGCCGTTCACCGAGATTACTGCAGGTCACTAGGAAACTTCAGTCATGTGACTGGAACATGTAGCAGACGACTCTGTGGAAGATTTTAAGGCATCCCATTGGCTGTTGGAATCTTTCGTCCAGTCTACTAACATAGGGGGAAAATGCCCTTAGTTTGAGGTCAAGCTAAGAGCTCATGAAAAGAGAATATGAATCAAGTGATAAAACTATGCAGTATGAAATAGTTTGATAGTACAATCTTTTACAAGATATTGGCATTTGATATAATGTCAGTATATTTACCAATATTCTATGCTTACTAATATTTGACTTGCATATGTTTTGTTCTTTCTCCAGCCCAGCACCTACATGGTATTGGCATTTGATATAAAGTCAGTAAATGTACCAGTATTCTATGTTTGCTAATATTTCAGTTAATTATATTTTGTTCTTTCTCCAGCCCAGCACCTCCAGTGTCGGCAGGTACCTGGAGTCCTTGCTTCATTCTATGTCCCAGCAGAACCCGACTGTGAGGGTAGCTTTAGTTCATGTGCTCGAAGTATGTATCATGAAGTGATTTTCAGGTTGTATTAAATCAATATAAAATTCCATAAGCAACCATGTTAACATTTCTGTTTAAAAGCACTATATGTAATATATCAACCCAACTATGACCCTTAAATATGAGTACTAAAACCCCTACGTTAAAGTATTAACTGAAGAAAATGGTACTTTTCATGGCTTATTATCAATATAACGGGATGCTTTTACAACATCCATAGTTTTGCACAAAATTTTAGTTTTTTGTTTTACAGGTACCCAATACATGCTTCAATCACAAGGCTACTTGACACAGTGGTACTAGAGAAAACCTTTTTTTTTTTTTTGCCCAGATGAATCTGTCTAACACTGTCACATTGTTTACCAATGACAGGACTTGTGGTATTAACTGCTCTATCAAAAGTTAGGTGCACCTCAAACTTTGATCCAACCAGATCTTATTTGGTTTAGGACTACCTTCAGTGGAAGTGTTCAGTAGTGATGTCAGACATGATTATTTTCTGTTATAAAACAGATTTCAGCTTTTTAAATATTCTGTTACCAATTTTATAATTTCCACTTCATATAATTTTTAATGAGTGGCTATCTCTGCATTAACATTGCTATGTAAGAGTAAAATCAGTTGGGTTTTTTGGTAGGGGGCACAATCATGTCTGTGATGTTATGTACAATGACTGATAATAATTTAAAAAAATATATGGTTGGACTTCGGTTTCGACAATTTGAATGATGAAACTAAAGTAAATATGTTGGGAGTTTGTGTTTGTTTTCATGTGTATGTAAAAGAAAATATTAAATTGGTATTAAATGTACAATTAGCCATTTGTAGGGTCATTCCCAGTGAACACAATACTAGATAATAATTAAGATCTTTCTTAAAGTTATAAAATTATAACCGATAGTATGATCGAATGTTGATCAGTTAGTGTGCCAGTCAGCAGGGTTCAAGCTTTTGTTAGCCAAATGGCCAGTTGTTATTTAAAATGTTATCGTTCTTTGTATTTCGAACATTTATATTAACAGGCACCTTAACAAAGAAGGTTTTTATAGTTAAATTGTGATAATAGACAGTTACAATCTATTTGAAAATTGAATTGCAGCTAGTATTTAATGTTTTAAAATTATGTAGCAATCCGCTTGTATATGTGAAATAATAACTATACTGAACACGTGTTTACTGCTTTAAATCAAAATCATGTACATTTGTTTTGATAAATCTTGTTTTCACTTCTGCAGCATTGTATGAACTATGCAGAAAAGCATTCCAGCAGACTTCCGTGTTCACACTACGTGATGAAACTACACAAGTCCATTTTCGGATCCCATGAAGATATCAGCATGGTAGGCTCATTGGTCTAGTATTTTATTCACCGATTGAAATCAGTGTGCTCAGTGGTGCCCGTTCTTAATGTTAATAATTTTACCAAAATGTTCTACAACTTGGGAAATAACTTAGATCATTGCCTGCTATTAAAAACAAAACTAAAAACCACACATCACTATAGTCCTTCTCATTGGGAAAGCCGTTTCTCATGCTATGAAATTTACTACAAGTTATTTATTTCTGAGCCGATTGTTTTCTAAATTACACACAAACATGGTGTGTGTTTTTTTATTTCCAAAACACTTTTTCGTTTCTTCATGCGTCAAGCCAAATCAAAATCATTTACAATTTTGTTTCTTTGTAGGAGGATAAGACGGATGTTTCTCCATTACCTTTACTTACAGGAACATTTCTATTTGGCTTTTTTTCAGTTGGACACTTACAATGACAGTAGTTACGGTAGTGACCAGAGTTGTTACAGCACACTATCCACTAGGTCACGACGTCATCGACTACAGCGTCGCGAGAGACATGATGAAATGAGGTCACGTTCAAGGTCACGATCGCGAAGCAGAAGTCGAGGTAACATACATATTCGAAACCTTAGTGGTATAGGAACATGTTAAAATATATCAGACTGTACCATACAGAGCTGTGATTTGTCAATTTTTCAAATCTGATTTCATCATTTTTTACATAAAATAATTTTTACAAAGTAAACTGGATTTGACATGGTTAAAAAATGACCTATATTTTTTTGCATAGTGTAGCATTTTCAGCTATTCAAGAATCGGTTCAGCTTTTATTAGTAAATGGGTATTGATTTCCTGAATATACATTTGACTGAATCTTGCTTCAGTAATTTTATATTAGATCCTGTTAAAATCAGGTTAATTAGCTTCTGTTTTTTCTGGGTTCTTTAGTCAGTAGCCAGCAGTTTTAGACTGTTACGGGTTTATGATAGGTGAGACATTTCATGCTGTAAAATAGCATTTTTTACAAAGTTGTATGGTTACCTCTGTGATCAGTTTTGAAACAGTAATTTTCAGTTGTAATTACTATATGTTTGATCGACACTTTCTTTAATGCTACTAGCTGTTTCATGCACTGGCATAGCCAGGATTCTTTACTGGAGTAAGTTTTATGCTGTTCTACTATTTTAAGATTGCAGTAAACCTACAGTGATAATGGGTGTGCCCAAACATAAATATGCCTAAAATAAGCCCATATTAAGTACAAATGTGCTGACCTTAAAACATTTCAGGTTAAAATCAATGCAATGTTAAGCTGTAATTAGATTAAAATAACTTGATATGCATTTCTGAATGTATACAACTCTTTACCAGCTATTCTTAACTTTACTGCACTTAGAAGACCTTGCTCAGAACACACAAAACCCAGTTGTGCCCAAATTAGTAAGATCTATAGCCTTAATAAGACAAGTCATTATATAACATTGAGGCTGGGGTGGGGACCAGGGTTTCTGCCAGAGGGTAAAATGGGTATTTTAAGTGACCTTTTGTCAAAATCTATTACTCTCTATCAATACTGTATGATTTTCTTAACTCTAACCCATTTTCTTACTGAGGGAGGCTCTCCATAATAGTGACCATACCCCCTATTGACTAGTTGCATTCAGTTCCATAGCGCCATACCCACAAATCTTTTTCTAGCAGAACACTGGGGACGGGAATGTGATTGGGGTTGAGGCGACATCCACCATTGCTTTTATGTAATTCTGGAATTATCCTGATCGATTTTCATTTTTAAAAACATTTTTTAGCAACTACAGACTCTGGTTATAGCGCACATGCCAGAGAACGCCAGATGCGAAGGCGAAGAAATCGAGATGACGACTATCCACAAAAAGGCATCTACCACAAGCTTGTTCCGGCATCCCACGAAGATGTGGAGAACATTGCTCCGGAACACTTACATCTGAAGACTGCATTGCGAGACAACAAGAACTGGCAGATGTCTGGTGACCAAACCGAACCCCCACCATACCTCTCGGAGAACACGGGGAACCATGAATACAAAGCAGCGTACGACAAGTACGTCCGCCTCAAGTACAGACAGCAGAAACTGCGAGCTTTGCGTCAGGGAATCAGCGAAGATGAGTGCCACATGGATTTGCCAATCACTCTGGGAGTACCAGTCGAGTCCAACTCCGACACAAAGTCCATGGCTTCCCTTATGTCCTACACATTTGGTATGTAAGAATTTATATTTGTCAGTGGAAAAAATATTTCTTTTCATGCATTAACCCGATCTTTCACCAAGTGTATTATCCCCCTCCCCCTACCAAAATTCAGTTGGTGTAAAGTCAGGTTAAGCATTTTTTTTAAAGAAGAAATTAAAGTTTTCTTCAGTTCCACTGTTAATTATTTCTTTTAACATTACCAATCCTCAAACAAAGGCAATTTCCCCCCCACGGAGTGGTCTGGTCGAACATCCCTAAAGCCAATGGGATGGCCTAAATTCTTCTACTGTATACTGCTCTCTAGGTCCGGTCACGTGACTGTATCTTCCTTCTTTTTCACTTCGCTTTACGGTCTGGACGTGTTTCCCTTGGCTCTGCTTGAGTCAACTTTGTTTTGGTTTTTTCTAGCCTTTGGTTTCGTGTTTCTTTTTTTCATGATACTATGTGCCTTTATTCTAATAAGCTTTCGTTAGCTTATTCTCCGTTTCGCGTTATTCACTTTTCTTAAGAATAAGTGTTTGTGAAATGTTCGTTTTTTGTTGTACGAGAGGGTCGCCATTTTTTATAATGCAATGTCGGCTGTTTTTTTCTTGGTTACATTTTCATGTACCGTATATTTATTATAAGCTTTGAGCTTATGATATCGTGTCGCGTTTTACGCGTATCGTGTTTTAGTTTTTTGCGTTTTTAAAATAAACGTATTGTTGTCTTTTTGACAGTTGGTCGTCTTTTCAGACGCCATTTGCAAAGATGGCGGTCTCTTGTTAGTTACCGCTTATGTTATCGCGTTGTTTTGTTTTTTCTATTTTATAGAAATTACTACAATGTCAGACGTATCTACTCCTCGGGTTGTTAGATCTTGCTTAAGATGTAAGAAGTTCATGGCGGGAGATGACCCGCACGAACTTTGCCCTGGATGTCGGGTTCCTTGCGATTTATAGTCGCACTGTGACATATGCACATCGCTTCCGGATGAACGCTTTCATGCTTACCTTAAGGTGGTTACCGGCCGGTCCAAGAAAGCGGACACGTCGTCATCGATGGTTGAGTCCGTGGCAGACGTCCTACGATCCTTACTGCCTTCCATACTGAAAGAAACGATGTCGACATTGACAAAACCGGCGGAACCGGGGTCAGGGCCGGTTCAAGTGTCTACCGGGACGGATCGGGAATCTCGGCGCCCTGAGCGTTCCACACGGCCTACCGAGTCCGGGTCAAGACGATCTTCACCGTCACCTAGTTATCATTCGGCTTTGAGGAAGACTCCTTCTCATCACAGTCACTGGTACCGTTCGCCTACACGGGTCCGTCCGGCGTCCACGGATCACCAAACTTCCTTGGGTTCCAAGTCTACTGTCTCCTGTCGGGACCGCCAACGGTCCCATTCCCCTGCAGGCTCCATATCTTCGGATCGATTTTCCAGAGTGCAGCGGGACTTCGGAGATGTCACGCCGCCAGCGTCTGCTGCAGATGACACGGATGTTTTCCACCATGCGGGATTGCTTAGCGGCCGTGTATGACCTACTGCCATCCCTGCCTCATCCGCCGATGCCATCCAGAAAGGGACCGACTCCAATGATTTCAGCGGACATCCCGGTCGATGATGTGATTAAATCACTGGCTGTCGGAACTTTGATCAAGGACGTCGCACCAGAATTAGACAGGACTTTCAAAGAAACGGCTTCCACTGTCGCCATGCCACCGTGGTCTTCCAGGTCTTATCCGGTCTTTAACATGCCTTTCAAGGATGTTGCACCGCATCTGGACGACGATGTCCTTCGTTTGGGGAAGACTCCATGTGTGGAGTTTACGGATAAACAGGTCCATGCTATGGATACTGCACATTGAAGATGCCTTCATGTGTTATCGTATCTGGATTTTTTTTTGGCCGCGATGGCTACGCAATCCAAGGACGCACGAAGCTATGGGCTTTTCCAACAGTCAGCCCAGATGTTGGCGTTTTTAACGTCATCTCTTACTTCGCTGTCATCTCAACTTACTCAGGCTCGCCGTTCGTTGATTTTGAAAAAGTCCAATCTAGACATGCAACATAAGAAGCAACTTATGTCACAACCGTGGTCGTCGTCATCGCTCTTTGCTGGGAAGATCTCTGAGGTTGTTCGTGACAATGAAAAGGACCAGCAATCAACGGCCACAGTCAAAGCGTTGCAGTTGATTTCAACATTAGAGTCGAATAAACGGAAGGCCTCTGCTACAGCTATGACTCCAGCTAAGAGATGGAAGCCATCTTTTCGGACAACTCAACCCGCCCGAAAATTTCCGGTCAAGCGGCAGTCCGGTGCTCCAACCAGACAGCAGGGAAAACCAGGAAAACGTTGACTTCAGCCTGCAAACCCGCAACATCTTCGACTCTACCGACCTTCGCCCGTCCCTCACAATGAATCTGACCACCGAATTAAACTTAACGCTTCCGGTATGTCCAATATCAGTCGAAACATCCACTGTCGGAGGACGACTTCGCCGCTATTGGAAGAATT
>JAECMU010244050.1:0-10409 GCA_016106625.1 Dracogyra subfuscus | reverse complement strand
TGGATTAAAGGGACATTCCTGAGTTTGCTGAATTTTTAAGATGCTATCGACTAACAGAGACTTTGTAACGATTATAATTACATATACAAAATATTAGTGGCTGTATAGTAAACGTGTTTCTAATCGTTCTAATATTTGTACTAGGTTAATGTTCATTTTATTTCCTAAAACAAAAGGTGTTTTAGTACGTACGACATTATTTGAAGATAAAATCTTCTTTCAAATATTACAACGGCCAGAAACCCATTGAACATACAGACACTGATATTCTAAACAAGAAAATATATTTAATATGCAACTTTAATCTTAGAAATATTTTATTAGTCGGAAACATCTTATAATACAGCAAACTCAGGAATGTCTCCTTAACCGGGCCCTGGTCTGAAACATCAAAACAAAACAAGAAATTTTAGCTATAGAATTCTTGGAAAGAAAAAGGGGAGAGTGTTTCGTTGGGTTTTTTGTTTGTTTGTTTGCCGAAATTCTTAATTGCTTGCCCGACATAATAAGATAGCTTTAGCGCTTGATACGCTATTACGTTCCAAACGACGAACGTGAGAGTGTGCGCATATACGTTGTACTCTACCAAATAAAATCCCATATGCGACCAATTTAACGTGTGTGTTTAAAAACACTATACGCAATGTATTAACCAAACTATGACCCATAAATATGTCAGGACAAAAACCTTAATGTATTCTGTGCGTTTGCTCCAGTTGGTATCAGACCATCATGTTTGGTTTTAGCTCGTAGTATTTAAAAAGCTATTCTGTCAGGTTTAGAGTATTCCTTAAAGGGACATACCCTAGATTCAGTTCATGAAAATTAACATTAAGTTTAGTTTAATTTACAAACCTGTAACACATTTTGATAAAGTTACAATTGAGTGAAACATGAGGCTTTGACTTTGAAATGGTGAAATACCCTCTAAAATAGAATAAAACTCGACTACATAACTGTTACTTCTCAGAGGTTTGTGATATTAAAAAACATCAGGATGACCAAAAACACTTCGAAAGTACGGAAATGGATACTCTAAACAATAAAATTTAAGTAAAGTATGATTTCAGTTATCAAAAAACGCCTCTGATAGTCAAAACTATGTTTTAGTGTTTAAAAACTAGGGTATGTCCCTTTAATGAAGCCCATGAACAATCAATTGTAATGGCTGTATCGTCTGCATGTTGTATTATTTTATATTAAAATTATTCTATTGAAATTCCCTTAAATTTCCTTATCATTTTTAATTAGATTTCCTAATATTTCAGCGCATAAAATGAAGAGATATGGTACTATCGGATCCCCCTGTCTACACCCTCGCCCTTCAGAAAAGAAATATGAGAAATAACCATTCTGTATTATAGTAAATTTACAGTCTTTATTCAGTATATTAATCCATTTTATGATATCCTCTCCAAAATTAAAAAGTCTTAATGAAACTCCTAGACCTTTTTCAAAATCAATTAATAAAAGGAGTGCCAAAATATTATTTTCGCTAGTGTAGTGCATCAAGTCATATACTAGTCTAGTGTTTTCTGCAATACATCTACCCTTTTAGTTTTCATGAATTACTATATCTAAAGATTTTTTAAATTCTATTTGCTATACAACCAGATATCATTTTGTATGTTGTGTTGTTTAGTTTATTTCCTTTATTTAGTTTATTTCCTTTAGGCAAAAGAGTACTAATGCCTTGTTTTTGAATTATTGAAAGTTCACCTATTTCAAAAGAATAATTAACAATTTTAATTAAATATTTTTCTAGGTCTTTTAAAAAACAAACTTAAAGGGACATTCCTGAGTTTGCTGCAGTATTTTAAGATCTTATCGACTAATAAAATATTTCTACGATTAAACTTACATATTAAATATATTTTTCTTGTTTAGAATATTAGTGGCTGTATATTAAACATGTTTCTGATCGTTCTGATATTTGTACTAAGTTAATTTTTATTTTATTTCCTAAAACATATTTTTTCGTACGTACAAAATTATTTGAAGACGAAATCCAGTTTGGGCTTCTTACAAATATTAAGACGACCAGAAACACATTGAATATACAGATATTGATAAGAAAATATATTTAATATGTAAGTTTAATCATAGAAATATTTTATTAGTCGGAAATATCTTACAATGCAACAAACGCTGAAGTGAATCCATCGGGTCCAGGGGCCAAATTCATAAAAGCTTGCTAAGCCTAGTTACTTGCTAAACTGGCTTCTAACTCCAGTTTGTTGCTAAGTGTTATTCATAAAACCCTTCTAATGGTAGCAAGCTTCTAAGTTGTTTGCTAACTCTAGAGTCAATCGGGAGTACCTCTAACTCACTAGCAAGCTGCTAAATCACTTTGTTTGTGGTACATCGTGCAGTCAGGACCTGTTAAACAGTAATTGTCTGTTTAATTGACATATACTGATTATATAAGCAACCAACCATCAAAGGATAAACAAATATGTATGTTTTAAATTATTATACAATTACACAGTGTTTATGTGTGTTTGATTAAATAGTCTTGTCTTAAATGGTTTTAATTTCATTCTGTTTGATCTTTCGTTTCAACAGTTCAATTTCAAGTTTTAATTTTTGTTGCTCAAGAACGTTTGTATGCTTAGTTTGAATATTGACATCCTTGCGACGAGCTACGTCTCCACCCCATCCCCCAACCCCCACCACCCCGTGTGCTTATGTATGTATAATTAGTATACGTATACTTTCTATTAATTTCTATTTTATTTAATTTATGGAACATATTTATTATGCACCCGATTCTATCCCATCTAATTCCTTAAATCTTGGGGTATCCTCACATAAGTGAATTATCTTTTGATAGGGTCCTGAGGTGGTTTCCTTCTACCGATCTGTTTCCTCGCCTTTTTCTTGTCTAAAACGTGTTCGCGGGATTCCGATTTTAATTTTGAAAGTTTTTGTTTCATCGTCGATGCTTCTGGAAACCTCAGGGAAACGCGCGTCTCTATGTAAATTGTTAATCGTTTTTTAAATACCTCGTACTTTTGCGCCAAAAATAAATGTTCATTTTGAGGATAATTAGGCTTTCTGGGGGTTTTCTTGCTACATTTAACTCACAACTCATATAGAATGTTCAATAAAGCTGTAAATAGTATCATATAAAACAAATTACCGACGTTACTTTTGAAATGGACATGTGTGTAAAACAATTGACATGGTGTTTTCAAGGATTGGACGTGTGCCAATATGCGTATCTGGCAACTATGGAGCAGCATGTTTAACATGCTTTTATGAATTACATTTTAGCTACCAGCTCTGTAGCAATGAACTAGGCATTTAGAAGCTTGCTAACATCTAGCAACCAACTAAGTTAGAAGCCTTTTATGAATTTGGCCCCAGGAGATTTATTATTTTTCATATTTTTAATGCTAAAATTATTTCGTTTGGTGTTATATGTCCTATTGATTTTGTTTCTTTATTTACTTTAGGGATATTCGTATTTTTAAAAACATCTCTCCTTGTGATTTATATAATTTTTAATAGTCATCTCTAGCTTCCTGTAGTATTTGCTTTTGATCATTAATAATATTACCAGTTTTAGTGACGAGTTTGTTTATTGTTTTGTTTACATAATTTCTTTTTTCCCATATTTAAAAAGTATTTAGACGTTGTGTTTTTTTCTTCACCATCTTCTATCCATCTAGCTCTAATCCTTAAAATTAGTCCCTTCATATAGTTACTCTGAATCATATATTTTTGTTTATTTCTTTTCCTCCATCCATTTTGTAAACTGTTTTGCATCGGGAGTTTGATTTACTACTAGCTAGTTCGGTTAAAAAATTTAATACGGTTTTCTAATTCTTTTCTTGTCATGTCATGTCATAGGGTTTAACGTGCACATTCAGAACAAGCTGTTGTAGCGCACGCCTGTCGTGGGCGCAAGAGCTTGCGAAGCAAGCTCTTTCGTCCAAGACAGAAAGTTGGGGTGATGTAGGAGGAACGCCTACACTGGAAGATGCAAGGGAGCACCAGCAGTCCGATCAAGATCGGTGGCAGGCCGGGTTCTTCTTGTCTGTTCTCTTCTTATGTTTTGAATTACTGTGCGAACCAAAATGTTAACAATTACAAAAAATTACTCTCTTACCTTTAATTACCATTACATTTCTCCCAAATTTCGTCCACACACAAGTTGTGAAAAAAAACCATTACAGTGACAAATCTTCCACATATGAGACTGTAACGATGTCGCCAGTAACGACTTTTCTGAGACAGCTTAGGACATGCATCGTTCAGCCGTCTGCCATTTTGCTTTTTTTATGGAATATTCTTCAAAAGGGGTGAAAGCCTCCAAAGTATGTGACATAATTAATATATAATCATTTATCTTTAGTGATATATTTAAAGAAACAAAAAATAATTTAAAAAATTAATATGGCGTCATCACATGTTATGAGGTTGCTAGATTAAAGCTGCATTGTCTGGTTACAATCGTATACAGCCAAGTTCTAAGTTCAAATACAAGCATAACTGCACTTTTAAATCACTCGCGAGTTGTCGTCATTAACGCATATCGTCAAATGTTCGCCATTTTGTAATACCGTACGGATTCTAGCAGTCATTCCTCGCCAGTCACGTTAGCAGCAGACACGCATGGCGACGTTCTAAACCCCGGACTAGCACGCCTTTTATAATGCGTGTTGTGGTGTAATTTATACGAAACTAGATGAACATCCTATATTTCCATAGTACAGAATGATTTTTAAAGTGATACTTCAGATATTATAAAAGTGCTTAATAAAATGGTTAAGTTGTATTTATGCGGATATTAGTAACAATAAGACTGTGAAAATGAGTCTTGGTTGTCATTTTGTTTTTGTGTTGTTTTCATATGAAGATACTCTTTAAAACTAAACATTTTCAGTTGTAGTGAATAATACAAATTAGCATAACAGTGCGTTTAAAAGTGTGAAATACAGTTAGCAATCGAAAGGCGTACGAGTCCGATGTTTATAACGTTGACATGAGTCCTGCTATCGTAATTGTCTGCTAGGAATTGACTGCTCGGTTTTTGTAATGCAACAATAGGCGAACCGTACTATTTTTACCCCAGTGGGGGCCCGCCAAAAGTGTCCTACTTTCAAAATTCTGGGTTTATTTTTAACTTGGAAAAGCCAGTGTAGTGAACCAATTCAGACTGTGGCGTACAATGAATACAAACAACTCCATAAAGCCTATCTTGATGCGCTGGTGAAGTACAATTGCAATAAACGTCCTGACAATATTAATAATTTACACAGATGTAAAACTGCATACTAAAATTTAGAAAAAAACGTCTTAAAAAACAGTACAATACCTGGCAGTGCGACCAGCTTGAATATTTGAAAAAAGTAACCCTAAAGAATTTTATCGTATCTTTACTAAATCAAAGAAGACGATTACTAAAATGTCTCTTGATATATGTTTTGAACATTTTAAAGGTTTGGGTAGTTCTGATACTATCAATAATGAAGTTCAAGATGATACAAGTTGTAAAATTAATAATAATGAAACACTATATTAACAACTGGACAAGGAAATTACAAATACTGAATTAACTTCTGCTATAAAATATTTAAATCGTCAAAAACGTCTTGGGTTTGACGCAATTATAAATGCATTTTTCATGGAATTTATTGAATCCCTATTTCCTTATATTAAAAGATTATTTAATAGCATCTTCAATTCTGGACATTTCCAGCATCATGTAGTAAGACCGTTTCCAAAAAAGGAGACAATTCTGATCCTAAACATTAGCATGATATCTGCGTACTTTGTGCATTAGGAAAAATATTTACTTCCATCCTTAGCAGGCGTCTGATAGATTGGTCTGAAGATTTTAATATCATTAGTGATGCTCAGTTTGGTTTTCGTAGTGGTTTGGGCACAGTGGATGCCATAGTTTCACTATATTACATTATTTGGTCTGCTTTCTCTAATAAAAATAGAATATATTGCTGCTTCATTGAATGTAAAAAGGCTTTCGACTCTGTCAACAAATTTAATCTTTCTAGGACTGGCATTAGGGGTATTAGGAGCATGTATAAAAGTGTTACATCGTATGTAATGTTAAATGGGAAGTTGCCAGACTTTAAAAAAAAAATGGGATCAGCTTGATGTAGGAAGAAATGTTGTCGCCGATATTGTATTCCCTCCATGTGAATGATATAGAAAATTATTTCTTTGAACATTCATGTCCAGATTTCGAGCCGAGAGAATTAAGTTTATTTTTGTTTTTATATGCTGATGATATGGTAATATTTTCAAAACGTGTCGAAGGGCTCCAAACTATGTTAAATACTCTGGAGTGAAGTAGTAATTGTGTCTTAATGAAAGAAAATCTTTATTAAGCAGCTACAACCGATCTTTCGCAAACTTTTGGGTAATAAATTCCGTCTCAATCCGTATGCCATAATTTTTGGCATAAAATATAAAGTTGGTAATTATGCATCGCAAATTGGAATTTTTCTGTGGAGTAAAGCTATTAGGGTAATTTGAACTACGCGTAAATTGTTAGAGGGAGATAAGCCATGTAATGAAATGACACTGTTTAAACACTTAGTTTATTCAAGGGTCGAATCAGAATATTTCGCCGACTTAGAGCGGCCCAACAGAAAAGAAAAATTCTTGAAATACTGGTTGTCTCGGAGGGGTCATTGCCAAGTGCAATGATGCCTTTGACATTACATATGAGTTATGAAATATGTTGGCAAACGCACAAAAAGTAGGGACTTAGATCTGGACCCCCGGCTTGTAGCTTTGGGGGCCAGGTCCAATAACCAGGTAGATCTCAGTAAATACACACGCATTTATCTTCCCTTAACTGAATAACTAAACAAGAACACACACGCACTAATAATGTAGATATTTATTTAACAAGCACTGACACAAATATGTATATTCTTTTGACACATTCAATGAGTACCTGGTCTTTGTAAATAGGTAGAGAATTTTTTTTGAATAAATGGAGCACCCGGCAAGTCCGGGACATGCTTGAAATTAAAAAAACAAACAAAAAACAAACAAACAAACAACAACACACCTGGTACGGGAGGCACCATGATCCGCCAGGTGGTCCTCCAGGGCGAGGCCTAACCATTGCATCTCGGATGGGCTGACCCCTGCGATCGCCCCAAATGTGGGCGACTCGAGTACGAATTTTTTTAGTGTGGGGGTCTGCATTCGCGCTAACCCCCGAAATCAAAAGTTAAAAATAGTTATCATAAAAAATCTTTCAGTTATTGTGTGTAGATGTTTTGTTTTAGTCATTTGTTCATCGTCAATCTGCGATCGCCCTACCCCCTCCCTCGAAGGTTCCAGGTTGAAATAATTCAAATAAACATATTTCACTCGCAAAATAAAAAAATATATAAAAAAAATGAAAGAAAAACAAATTGTGGTATTTAGGAAAGGATGACATCTGAAAGAATGTAAAAAATGGTATTATAATCGTATTAAAATTGACATCGTCGATCCATTTTGTTATTTAGGTATAACTTTTTTCACGCTGTTTGTGTACTCACAGATCGAGGTCGTAAAGCTTTATACGCTCTTAAGAGAAACACTAGGCATCTAGTGCTCATCATTAATACTTCCCTTGGTTTGCTTGAAACGTACATTAAGACTGGTATTTTATATTGCTGCGAAATGTGGGGGTCTCATAAGGCAGAATCTATAGAAACGTTACATTTAGAATTTTGTAAAGATATTTTAAAAGTAAAAACTTTGACTCCAAATATCATGGTATATTTTGAATTAGGACAACGTCCACAAATGTATATTCGAAAATACCGAATGATGAAATATTGGCTAAAACTCTTGGAAACCCAAAACTGTATATTTCATACTGCATTCATATAATTAAGATTCAAATGCGATAACTTTATTATCAAAAGTAACTGGGCTGCTCATATAAACCATTTGCTGTGTTCCTTGGGACATTTGGATTTATGGCTTCATAAAGATTCAATAATTAATGTAAAGCTCTGTTTGCAATCTATATGGCAAAGAATTATGGATCAGGGCCAGCAGGAAGTTTCATATCAATTACAAGATTCTACTTAATGTTCATATGTCTACAAATATCTTATTAACGAGATTACACTACAAATATATCTTTCCATACCTTTCTCTACAGTGTACTATTACTGGTTTTATAACGTGCACGTTGTGAGCGGGGCATCTCTTTGGAACTGGATATATGGGTACAGCCATTTATTTAATAATCTTTGGGTACTTATATTTTCAGTGGACAAGGGATACATTACAAAGTGGATGATCTGTTCACAAGGTAGTACTAAACCAAATAACTTCCGGCTGGATCAAAGTTCGAGGTGCCCCAAACTTTTGATAGAGAAGGGAACACCACAAGTCCTATGATTGGTTATAAATGTAGTGTGTTGGTTGTAAAAACCAATAGTTTCATCTAGAGTTTTAGCCACATATGTTACTATTGTCGTCTATGGGATTTGATTTGGTAGTATACACCCACAACGCTTCCCCTAAAATTAAAATTACTTCTCATATTAGCTACTATATTGTCATTGGTTCATGAATGCCTGTGTGCATTAGATTGTTCGAAATGTGTAAACTGTTTTTTTGTGCCGATGAACCTCGGGTTCAAGGTTGAAATAAATAAACAATTGAACTGAATTGAACTGAAGGTTTAAACACGCCACTCTTGGGCACATCCTTAGAAATGATTTCCCGGTGGATGTGTCCAAGACGAGGGAGATGGGATAGAGTGAACGAGTGAGTGCACCACTAGACTCAATGGGTAGGGCCACATACACAGAGTTTCACCCACTTCACCAGTGTGATTGTGGGTGTGTCTTTCGAGTGTATGACCCCCACCTGGAAATGATTACCCGGCATGCACTGCAGGTTCCGTTTACCCGGGTTCGGGTGATACCCAAATAGATCAATTGATAGCAAGCGTGGAGCACGACCCTGTCAAGTAGTCATATACCGAAATGAAAATACTGCAGCTTCACCATTCATTTCATCATCAAAAAGAAAACAAAATATCTTTGTCTCTGTGTGAAATATTTGAGGCGGGTTTTTTTTAAAATGGAGAGAAATAAAATAACCAAAAAAAAACATTTTTAAAAAACCACAAACATAAATAATAATAATAATAACTGAACGTACCCAGTGTGTAGAAGCTTGCCAGATTGTCAAAACAATCGAATAATGTCCAATGATTGCATACAGTTTATATACGCTTGAGAAGGTGTTATATGCAAATATTTTCGTTTCAGTTAACGTCAAAGATTTGCCAAGACGTCATCCGGGTTTATTAAAAAATAATCGGATCACGGTCTGAAACAAAAGAAAAAACAATGTTATAGTACGTTTTCTTAAATGTCATGAGCTTGAATTCCTGCAAAGGAAAGGAGGCAAAAATTGTTGACTGATATTGATTAATTACTTGCCCCACATGCTATGACAGCTGCATCGCATGATTTATGTTTTTAACATAGCTGTGACGTAATGTTTTTATCATGTTAAAGGGACATTCCTGACCTTTCTGCACTGTAAGATGTTTCCGACTTATAAAATATTAATTATATTTTCTCGTTTAGAATATCAGTGTCTGTATATTCAATGTGTTTCTGGTCGTCTTAATATTTGTAAACTGGATTTTGCCTTCAAATAATTTCGTACGTACGAAAAAATATATTTTATGAAATAAAATGAAATTGAACCTACTAAAAATATTCGAACGATCAGAAACACATTTAATATACAATCACTAACATATTATGCAGAAAAATATATTTGATATGTAATTACAGTCGTTAAAAAATCTCTGTTAGTCGATAACATCTTTAAAAAGGCAGCAAAGTCAGGAATGTCCCTTTATTGGAATCTATCACTGTTGTCAGGTATAGATAAGACAGTTCCAACCTAAGAAATCCAACAGTGATTGATTATGTTTTCTTGTCCACTTCATTACGAAACAAAATAATTAGTAAACAGTCTAATGTTAGTTTATCATTGATCCATTAATAAACGCTTGGGGCGGAACGTAACCATGTGGTAAAATGCTCGCTTGATGCGCGGTCGGTCATGGATCAATCCCCTTTGAACACGTGTTGTTGATATCTTGTTTAATTTTGATTCCCACCCCGACAGGTTATAGCTATTACTTAATAAGATAAATGATGTCTAATTAAGGTACATTTCTTGTTTTCTATCTGATTATTTGTGAAACTGGTACTGGAAATCTGGTTTGTTGTCTGTTTCTCCATCTGGGAACCGAAGTGACTCACCTAGTATGACTATAATGAACTGGTTTATTGGCAATACATTGTGCAAGTGCAAGTATAATTCGTGCAGAACATAATGTACAGGTGATGCTCCGTGTCCGTGATTGGCTGGATTGGACCAGTGAGTGCACT
>JAECMU010244037.1:0-11580 GCA_016106625.1 Dracogyra subfuscus | reverse complement strand
ATTAAAGAGTTCAACAGGGGCACTTAACCCACACTGTCATTAAGGAAGGAAAGGAATGTTGGAATTGTTTACAATGCTCAAGTACAATATTTAGATAACAGATAATAAGAAAGGAAAGGAATGTTTGTTTAATTGCAACTCAGCACATTTTAAAGCGGCATTCCCTGGAATATTTTTATTATTTAAGCATATAGAACAGAAAATCCCATTACTTTTGGTGCATATATGACGCCGTGCTTTGAATTGGGGTCACTATGCTGGCTTATCCAGGTGAAAAACAAAGCGATTATTTTGAAAGTGGGACACTTTTGATGGGCTCCTACCGATCTCGGTTTTCATTGGCTTATCACAAGTGTGAAATTCTCCCAACAAGAGATCACATAAGATTTCGCAATTTTTGAACAAATTTAACTTGTCTTGATTCAGGGGTCGTTTCATAACTCCAAAACATATTTATATCCATAATGGTATGGTACAATGCCTTTCCAGGGGTCGGTGAGTGGGGGATTTGCCTTGAAATGTTTACAGTGGCCAGCTGTTGGCATATGCGTTACTTGTAAGGGGGTGTTACTAATTATGTAACGCTCTTGGGGTAGAGGAAGAAGGTACTGTGTTCGATTTACATAACATTTTTCAAGACTATATGTTATTTTTATTCATTACTTAGACCTAAAAAGGTGTTTTTTGAAAATGCCCATCAGCAGACCATGGTATGTGATATCTTGTCTGTTGGATGGTACATATAAACGATCTCTTGCTGAAAAAACAAAACAATGTAGTAGGTTTCCAAGGTGCATGTGCAGAGATTTCAGCGGGGTTGGGGCTATAGACTGTGTTGAGTGAAGTTTATATGGGGCCATGCTCCCCAAAAAAATACATTTCAATTTTGTTAGGCTTGGGCAAGTAAGGGTTTTGACCTCCAATACCCTCCCCTTGCACATGCACCCGATTCCTCTCTAAGATTATATGTCAAAATTACCAAATGTTAGACATCCAACAGCAGATGGAAGGAAGGATAGGATATGTTTTATTTAACGACATACTCAACACATTTTATTTACGGTTGTATGGCATCGTATAAAAAATTATTAATGTGTTACTAGTATACAAATAAAACTTTGAAAGTTCTATTAACACTTTATAAAATATTAATTCTGAAATAGGAAGGTACGATTGTCGATAATACGTTGTCAAGATCAAACCGGTTTTAATGAAAGACTCTAGTAACCAACATTCTTCGTACTGCGCAAGATTTCTCTTTTAATTTTTTGAGACGAATCCTACAATTTGAAATCGGCAAACGTACGTGTTAACTGAAACTGACAACAGGCTGTCGTTTGTACTTTGCCGAGCTATGGCGGTGCAGACGACGAACCTAGCGTATACTTTTGACGATATCCGTTCATAGCGAACACACACAGGTTTTTTAAAAGTGCATTTGAGCTTGTATTTCGTATTTCTACATGATGTTATAATTATGGTAACCAGATAATGTAACTTTTAAACTACAGCTATTTATCATGAGATAAAGAGAGGCAACTCGCTACTCCTACCAAGCAAGCAGCAAGGGATATTTTATATGTGCTTTGATAGGACAATAAATTATACCAGAGTTCATAAAGTGTTCACCGAGAGTAATGACCCTACAAACAACTGTCTTAATTTCACGATATACACTACAGTGACAAGCATCTAAACCAGAAAACCATGAGACCCAGCAAAAAGTCATGGGCCAATTTCACAAAAAATTGCAAGTCTACGTCTGCAACTGCCAGTTATACTGGACATTCACACAAGTTTTGCATCCAATTCACGAAGAAATTATATTATTACCGAAAATGGAGCATTTTAATGACAAAAGAAATTGAAATATATGTACTTGTAGCTATATTTGTTGCACCATAATAGTAATAAGAATTGTGGTTTAGTCATAGATTTACGTTTACGTGTAAAACCAGGCTTAAGATGTTTTGTGAAATTGAGCCCAGGTCTTAAGGGGTATCTGGTATAGAGATATTCTGTTCTATACTGATATTTAAAAAGGGACCATGAAATGAGGAAATTCCGGTTTATAGAGGGTCTGGTTTAGAGGGGTTTCACTGTATTTGTGTAACACCTGACTGGTGACATACCTCCCAAGTTTTCCAACCTTGATATTAGCCAGCAAAGACTCTCTTTCCTTGTCAGTGTGGCAGGAAGAATAGGCATCATATAAACTGAAATAAAAAATACAGGTATGTAACAGTTATAAACTTGGTAACAGAATAAATATAATGTCTGGCAACTCATGTACAGGTTACCATAAAATATGAACCTGGTAACCTATTACGACAGTTATAAAATTTATCATTCTCATTAGTTTCTTTTATTTAATGATGCACTGAACACATTTTAATTACAGTTATACAGCTTCAGACATAGAGAATAGAGTTACCAGTTATATAATAACATTTATTACCCCAGTGGTCACTTATAACAAGGAAAATATTTTCAATATTTCTCAGCGAGAAATATTCTGCATTGGTCTAACGAAAAATACTATTGGACAATTTGATGCTTACAAACCAATGGCTTTGTCGGTACTAAATATGACGTCATCACGATTTGACAAACACAAAATGACGTCATGTAATTTAAAAGTTTGCCTTTACGGGTCTCTGTTTTTGGTGTTAAATTAATAACAAAATGTCATTTTAATACAATTCATTATAGATTTTGAAGCAGAATAAAGAGAACTTGTGTTTTTTTTAATTATCTATGAACGTGATTAAATTACAACGGTACATTAATTCTCAGAACAGTGCATAAAGTGAATTACATTGTTTCTATATAGGTTGGCCTTTGTGCATGTGCATGGAAAATAAAAAAAATTAGAGAAAAAATAGCTGATGTAATAAATGGAATAACAAACTTGATTCCAGTTATTATCAAATTTATGTCACTCGTAAAATAATTTTCATTTGTCATTCGCCAAACTCGTGACAACTTAACATTATTTCACTTGGGACATAAATCTGATAAATAACTGGAAACTTGTTTATTATCTTCTATTTATGTCCTGAGTAAAATAATTTTTACTTGTCACAGTAAGCAACCATTTTAGGCCTCCAAACTTCACCAAAACAATGTTTTTGATAACATGTTTGCAAAATCATAGAACTAAAAGTCCATTACCCATTATTACGTTACAAAAACCAATATTTCTGCAATTACAAAAAATACACAACAGTAACAGTAAGATACAAGAACCTTTTGAAAATTGAAATCAGACATTCTTTACATTTTATTGTTTAGATTATCCATTTTATGCATCTTTAAAGGGACATTCCTGAGTTTGCTGCATTGTAAAATGTTTCCAAAACTTAAAATATTTCCACGATTAAACTTACATATTAAATATATTTTTTTGTTTAGAATATCAATGTGTTTCTGATTATCTTAATATTTATAAGAAACTCAAACTGGATTTTGTCTTCAAATAATTTCATACATAAAAATTAAATGTAACCTAGTACAAATACTAGAACGATCTGAAACACGTTTAATATACACTCACTGACATTTCAGGCAGAAAAATATATTTGATATGTAATTACAATCGTTAAAAAGTATGTTAGTCGATAACATTGTAAAAATTGCAGCAAACTCAGGAATGTCCCTTTAAAATTGGGAATAGATAAAAGTGTTTGCATAACTACTTTCTCATATCACTACCAACCAGTGGAACAACTGCACCTCAAATTATAATACTGAAATTAAATTTAATACAATGCAAATGTATTTATCTTAATTATTAGCTACTACTTAGTATGCTTTGATATATAATGTAATATATATGCCTATGAAATCAATGTTTTTAAAATCCACTTACTGCATAACTGTTGGGTACTGGTCTACTATGGCCTTGGCCTTATCAGCAGACATCCCATGGAGCTGTATTAACTGCTTTCCAAACATCTCATGCACTGTCAAATTCTGAAAGTTTAGTTAAACAAGCAATACTTAAAAATCACAGTCATACTTTTTGTCTACAGTTCAGCATGTCTATAGAGGGTATCTGGCATATAAAGAAAACATCAGGTTTGCTTTTTGGAAGTTGGAAGAGCTCTTTGGACAACTATTTAAAAAGTTGAAGTTTGTTTTGTTTAATAACACAACTAGAAAACATTGATTTATTAATCATAAGCTATTAAGGAAAATGGAGCATTTTAAGGACAAAAGAAAATGAAATATGTGTATTTCTAACTACATTTGTTGTCCTATAATAGTAATAAGAATTGTGGTTTTGTCGTCGATTTACGTTTATGTGTAAAACTAGGAAAAAAAGAAGAAAGAAATATTTTATTTAATGACGCACTCAACACATTTTATTTATGGTTATATGGCATCAGACATATGGTTAAGGACCACACAGACGTGTAAAACTAGGCTTACAGTGTTTTGTGAATTTGGGCCCAGGACATTGATTCAATACCTTGCTCTTCACGGATCCGTGGTTGAAATGTTGAAACTCAATCAAAATCTGTTCATCGTCTTGTAACTGACAGTTTTTTCTCATATCTTGTAATACTTCTAGATTGCAGGCATGTAATGTTTTACCCTGCAATAAAATTTATCATAATTGTCTTATCAAACTGAAGAAATCAATATTGTTTTGAATACCTACACTAGTAGATCCATAAATAAGAATGCCAGTGTCTGCACTTAACCTTTTTTTTTAGTTGCCATCTGGGCAAGTGGAGACAGCACTTTCACTTGCCCGGTTCTATTTTCATTTGCCCGAATAATATTTAAAACAATCTACAACAATATTGCAACAGATTATAAGAGGAAAACACAAAAACATATATTTAAACATCGGTCGCCAGGCGGGCAACCTTACTGTGGGTTTTCAGTCGCCTGTCTTCGTTTTCAGTCGCCAGGGGCGATCAGGCAATCGTTAAGGTCAAACCCTGGAATGCCCCTTCAAAACAAATCCTGACAATTATTTGGAATTCTAAAAGGTAAGTAAAATCATTAAATTGGCCCCCCACCAACCAAAAATGTGCAACATACAAATCTGGAAGATTCTTATCTATGTTGATCACAAGTATTCTTCCATTTCTTAATTGAAATACAAGTAAAATGAAATGAAAGTGAACACTACAGCATGTATACCACAAAATCAAATCTCATAGAGGACAATAGTAACATATGTGGCTAAAATTCCTACCTGCAGCATATTAATTGACATAAACACTGCAGATATAAATACTTCCACCCCTCACACATAAAGTCAATCAGAAAATGTGGGGGTTATACTGCTAGTTTCAGACATAACGAGTAGCGTCTATGACAGCCGTAGTTCCACAAACAAATTGTCATGCTATTTTTCGTAGGACCCCGTACATGCTTGAAACACAATGGTAGTTGGTGTAATGAAAAAAATGAAAAAATGTTTTATTTAATGACACACTCAACACATTTTATTTATGGTTATATGGCGTCAGACATATGGTTAAGGACCACACAGATTTTGAGAGGAAACCCGCTGTCGCCACTTCATGGGCTACTCTTTCCTATTAGCAACTAGGGATCTTTTATTTGCACTTCCCACAGGCAGGATAGCACAAACCATGGCCTTTGTTGATCCAGTTATGGATCACTGGTCGATGTAAGTGGTTTACACTTACCAACTGAGCCTTGCGGAGGTTGGTATAATGAGACTAGTTCAAATTATACTACATGAAACAACACGTTATCACAACAAATACTCTCACATGTATCACCAATGGTAGGATTGGTTGCCTCAACTATGGGATAATAAATTGGGTGCACCTTGACCATTGACTAATTTGGCTACCTACAAAGGTGTAAAGTTTTAGTACTGCTTTATCTGAATGTGAATTTGCTAATGTACATCATATGCATAGTTACTACATACCCTGTAATAACTCTGAAGATATCTCGTTAAAACGGTCAAATATGTGACGGTTTCTTTAACATCATGGGTTTTCTTTATCTGGAAGCCGTCAATAACCTGAAAAAACAACAACATTTTGTTACAGCAGAACCCCCGTTTATCCAGACAGTATGGTTTATCCTAAAACTGACTGGATAAACAAATCTCCTCACATTTGAATCATGCTTGATTGGTCAAAATAGAAAAGAGTAACAAAAAATATTGCCATTTATTTATATTGTTTAAAAAACCCTTAAAGTTTGTTTTGTTTAATGACACCACTAGAGCACATTGATTAACAGATCATCAGCTATTGGATGTCAAACATATGGTCATTTTGGCAGTCATAGAGTGGAAACCCGCTACATTTTTTCCCTTAGTAGAAAGGGTCTTTTATATGCACCATCCCAGGCCTTTCCCCAGGATTTTTTTAAGGCGCTTACATATTTAGCATCATTATAACACAAATCAAGCCAAAAGAAGTGGGGTAGTGGGTTGAATCCATCAAATCAAATCGTGTTGGGGTTCTTTTTATGCAGGTTTTTTTTTTGTTGTTGGAGGGGGGTAAAACCTTTTTTCATAATTTGCGCCATGTTGTTGCCTTTATATTTTCAGCGTTATGTTAAATGCCTATTGTAATGTCTGCTTGTAAAATACCTAAGCAAAGAATGCTGACATCACAGTATTTCAATTTAAAAAACCCACCAAAAACAAATGTTAATAAAATTAAATTTTACGTTTTTTTCAAAATCCAGCTAATTTATTAAATGTCACCTCACAGTTTAACAAATATATATCTAGCATTATCCAACAAATATGATTATTGTAAACTAATTCAGTGTATGTTTAACTGCAATTTGTATAAATTTGTATAAATACTGCATGTTCTGCGATTGCGATCTCAGTGCGTGCTCTCTACCATAGGTACAAAATTAACAAAGACAAAGGAAATAAATGAAACTGCCGTTAGGTATTCATTGATGCAAACGGCTGTTGTTTTTCTACACATTTACATCAAGATTTACTCCTGTGTACTTGTATTGTTCATGTTCGCAAAGATGTCTCTTGGCACATGAGTGTCAGTTGACTTTGAAGCGTGATGTATATAACGCCGAGAGCTTTTCTCAGTTCAGCCAACTAACGTTCATCCTAACGTTCGCGAACTATTTGATTGGTGTCCGTCGTGTCCATTTGGTTTAACATGAAGCGCAAAAACCAGTGTAGCGAACGTTTTCTTTTCACTCGGTCTGGCTGAACTCATTCCTTGGGATAGCCAATACGTCTTTCGGCCCTGAACTGGCATGTGTATTCAAATTGATATGCATTGTCAGTTTGTTTTTATTACTTTGGTTCAAAGACTTTATAAAATTAAAATAGCAAGTTACATATCTTCCAAATGTTGAATCGCTGTCACATTGCTGTCATACATGTCTAATGCATGCCGTTAAAATTAATAACTGTGATTATTAAAATTAGCATATAGACATTATTACAACAAGCAGTTATCTGGCGGATTAGTAGCAGCCGATCACCTGTACCACGTGACCAGCACAAGCCTGCCGACAATTAAAACGGTGCGATCAATGGACCTCAAAGTGAACATCTAAAGAATTGCAGACATACCAAATGGAAGTGTGATAATGTGTGGTGAATGACGTTACGGATCACAGCTCCATTGTTTTGTATAAATGTTACAAATTAAGCCAACACAGTCCTGCAGTTAAGGCGCTTACCAGACATGAAGGTGCTTACTTGGCTGGCTAAGGGAGCACGGGCCATATCAGCTAAACACCCTGGGGAAAGCCCTGCATTCAGCAGACAGGATAGCACATACCACTGATATATGGAATGAGAACTAGCTCAATGGGCCCACCACCAAGCATCGATCCCAAACAGACCATGCATCAAGCAAGCACTTTACTACTGGCCTAGTCACACCCCCTTTACATTGTTTTAAAGTCAGAATACAAATACAACCTGTGTGATTGTGATAGCATGTTTCAATTTGTCTTAAAAATACTGAATATCTGACAAACCTGTATTTGTGGTAAATTGTTTTCAGTTTCAAAAATACACAATATTCGACAAACCTGTGTGTTTGTGATAGCCTGTTTTAGTTTGTCTTCAGAGATACTGAAATGTTGCATTGACCCGTATTCTTCTATCAAATAGATTGCATTCTGTACACCACATCGCTTGAGACGAAACTGAAGAATAAAACAAAGAACTTTACTGAGAATATCTACTACTTTTGAGTCCAAAATATATCTCAAATTATTACTACATTGCATAATACATATTATATTAATTATTCTAAAACATGATAGATGAATGGAATAATGGAATGAATGATTGGATGGATGGACAGACCAATGGATGGATGGGAGGATGGATGAATGGAAGGATGGAAGAATGGATGGAAGGATGGCTGGTTGGTTGGAAGGATGGATGGACGGATGAAAAGAGAAATGGAAAAAGACATGGAATATGTCATAAGGAGAGTAATTTACCTTCTGCTCCCGGAATCTGCCGTCAATTGTACTGCTGACAAGGTCATCCATTCTCTTCCTCTCGATCACATAGTCCAGGACCAGTTCTCTCCCTTGAGGCTTGCGTATCTGCCCTTAGTATTGTAAAAATAAACCCACATTGAGTCATAAATGTTACATAAAGCATTTTTTATTTTAGTTTCTCAACAACAATGTTAGAATTTTGTGCAAATCTGTCACAAAAGAAAAACACATGAAATTTTGTATTGCATAATAAAACATAGGTAGAAAATAAAGTAGACAATCTAAAAGTGTCATCTCATTATCCAACAAAGATAAGCTGCTAACCCAGAGCAATTGACCATTCTTGATGTGAACAGTTACCCAGTTTACCAAGCAAAATCAAACCCATGATCCATCATCTTTCCAACATTTATAGGCAGCAAATGAATTAATGTTTAATGCAACCCCATCACGAAAATATATAGGCAGTGAGTAAAACATTTAAAATATGAAACACTGTTCCATTGTCAAATTAGCCACTTGCTAATTTTCATAAAAACTAAAACTTTTAACAAATGGCTCATCAAACTGCCTTAAACTTAGCCACTTTTGAATAATTAAAAACAAAATACTTTACATAACTGAAAATGGGCTAAAACAAAATTCTTTCCCGTGTGAGCTGTGCATTACCTACCTGGTAAATTCTGTGACTTCTCTCTTGCAATCCACAACATGTCTCCTACATGGAGAGGTCGAAGGTCACACTCTACGCCATTCCGTATCAGGTCTGGCAGCAGAGTTTTACTATTTGTCTTCCCACTACAACAAAAACAAAGTCTTGTATGAAAATGACAGTTTCTGTAATTCAAAGTACAGACCATAATAAATAAAATTTAAAACTAAAACATTTACACACCCCTTCCCCTAAGTTGTATCCAAATACCAGATGACATGATACTTTCAACAGAGGCAATTTCAACCGTAAGAGATTATTTGTGTAACTGAAAGCAACACATTATTATATGTATGTTCTCTATCTTTAAGGTACTGTTCTGTTTGAAAGGGACAAAACATAAAATAGTAGTTTGACTTTATCCTCCCCCCCCCCCACCTCTCTCTCTCTCTCTCTCTCTCTCGATATATATATACATATACACACACAAACAATGTTTAACAATACAATGTGTATTAAACAATATTTAACTATACAAATAACAGGGTCCGAAACTCGCCAAAAAATAAGGTGGCCCAAAAAATAATAATGCATGTTTGCAAATTATGGTTAGCGGACCATGAGCAATACGTTAATGTGGAATATAAATGTTAATAGTGGCTTATATATTATAGTTATTTGGGCGACAACCGCCATTAATTCTTAATAATTACGTCGCCCAAACGGGACATTGATTGAATTTGGCGACCTGGCCACAGGCCGTTTCGAGCCCTGAAATAATAATGTATAACTTTTTAATTATACAAACAATGAATAACTATACAAACCCTCCATAAAACTCTCTGTTATCGACACACAAGATAATATCAAATGAACCCGGTGAAAACACAAAGTCTGTGGGTGGCAAACCATTTGTCGAAGACACACTCGAAACCGTAGAAGACTGTGAGTCAGAAGTTTGAATCTTGTCGCTCACTGTCGAGTCCTGTGAATCAGACACAAACAATCCTGGATTCTCTGTTCTCATAGACAGACTAGAAAGTGTGTCTGCTCTCTCGGACTGAACAGACGTGAGTACATCACGTGTGGTGGTCTGTGGTTCCAAGACTACATCAGATGTAAGAGTCTGCACTCCCAACAGCCTTTCTCTTAAGGAAGTCTCCCTGGAAATGGGTTCTGCCATCGCTCTGTTGGTGGTGTTGGGCTTTCTTGGTTTCTGTGGTTTTGCTTTAAACGGTTCAGTAGCTGTAATGGGAAATACAAGTACAGTCAAACCATCAAAGGGAGTATCAAAAACTGGCTTCTTAAGACAGGTGGCTGCTTAATACAGGTCAGGTTTTAATGCGTTCGATGATTTGGTGGAATGGTGGTTGCCTACTATAGATCAGTATGTACTGTATATTATTATCCATATGATTTAACATAACGGGAGTTAAAAATAATCATACAAAGCAAACGTGTAAACAAGAGTAATGACATAATTTTGGGAAGCGAAGTCATAACATGATGTTGCTTCTCCAGTACTAGCTCAGACTGTGCATTTCAAATATGACGTCATTTCGTCATCTCCTTCTAGTTGTGGCTGAAACATTTTGACTTGGGTCTTGTTATTCATAAAGAAAACAACAATAATAATGTGGATAATAAGAAATTATAACACTCGCATGTGAGTCATACTGATTTTACAAAACTTGTGTCAAGATTCATGTATTACAGTCGCTCTCACTCGGGCAATACAAAAATCCTGACACTCATTTTGTAAAATCAGTACTACACACAAGCTCATATAATAATCTATATATATGATATGGTGTAAATAAGGCAGTTTTTTTAAATAATAGATGGCTGTTTTAAATAACAGATGGTCAATCGGTACTAAAAATTGTGGTTGAAAATAAGGCAGCATTTTAAGTAAGAAGGCTATGTTAAGTAGGTCCTCTATAACATCCACTTATCCATAAAGATCAGTACATTCAACAACAACATGTTCCAAGTAGGTCCTATATAATAAACACCTGTCTATTGACCACACCCTATATAACAACCACACACATATATATATTTATCATATAATATCTTACATTTTCAGTGCAATCAAAGTATGTGATATTTTGCTTGATCACATACTTTAAGAATTTGATAACTTTGCAAATTACATGTAGATGTAAATTAATCGAGGTTACGGCACTAGGTTTATGGACATTTAAGCAAACGTACTTTGGTGACACGCCATATTTGACATATATGCATTCATATTCCTTAAATAAAAACCTTTCAATGGCAATTTGACACTGAAAGCTGTCCAGCGTTCAGAAAACAAAAAACGTTAGGCCCTAATTTGTTTTGATGTAAGGACATGCAAAATGACGTCATTTGAGTTTGACGTCATTTCCATTAAAAAATACAGCGCACCACATATTCTTACGTCATTTGAATATCTAGTAATGGCTGACTGGAATTAAAGTTGTCTGTAT
>JAECMU010244002.1:0-10867 GCA_016106625.1 Dracogyra subfuscus | reverse complement strand
GAAACCGTTCTGGTGGTTCATCACCTTTGAGAGGGAGCACGCGTCCAATAATTAAGACGGGCGGCAAGATAATGTGCCACTAATGACAACCGGACTAAGTTGTTGCCTTCTTTCTGCCCTCACGGAGGACTCCGCTAGGACGTGCCTTTGTGCCTGACGAGGGGACAACTACCAGGCGAGCGGATAGGCTGTCGACCCGGGTACTGTTCCCCTCCTCATAATGAGCGATCCTTTTCCGGGGGCATAATATATCTCGTCGCAACGAGGTTTAGTTTACGGTTTTGACAACGTCCGCTCGCAAGTACTGCTGCCAGTGTTGATCCGAGGATATCTGTATCCTAACCAGGAGCAATATCAAAAACAACCCGGGTCGGTGTCGTGGTTAAGTCATCGGACATAATAAAGCTGGTAGGTATTGGGTTCGCAGCCCGGTATCGGTTCCCACCCAGAGCGAGTTTTAACAACTCAATTGGTTGGTGTAAGACCAATACGCCTTCTTCTCTCTCACTAACCACTAACAACTGGACGAACAGCCCAGTAGCTGATGTATACGTGCTTGAACCTCAAGTGGATATAAACACGAAAATAATTAAAATTAAAAATCGAAAATTTGAATTTGACGGACTTTATATCAAACAAGCATGAAGTTAACGTCTTGTAGTATAAGAGATATTCACGAGGTTCATATATATTCACTGATTAAATTGACCGTCTGACTGTCTGGTCTTGACTGGCTCACTAACTCACCGACTGGCTCGTTGACAATTGACTGACTGGCTCTCTGATAGACTGACTGGAAGATTGGCTCGCTAACTCACCGACTGGCTCATTGACCGACACATCAACTGACTGACTGACTCGTTGACTGACTGGGAAATTGGCTAGATGACTGACTGACTGGCTGGATTTCTGAGTTAATGACTGGCTGACTGGCTGGACTACTGACTGGCTACCTAACTGATTAGCTGGCTCGCTGACTGGCTGGCTGACTGACTGACATATGACTAAACCGATTAACTGGATCGCTGACTGGCTGGCTGACTGACATATTACTAAACCGATTAACTGGATCGCTGACTGGCGGACTGACTGACATATTACTAAACCGATTAACTGGAATGCTGACTGGCTGGCTGACATACTACTAAACTGATTAACTGGCTCGCTGACTGGCTAGCTGACTGACTGACATATTACTAAACCGATTAACTGGCTCGCTGACTGGCTGGCTGACTGACTGACATACTACTAAACTGATTAACTGGCTCGCTAACTGGCTGGCTGACTGACTGACATACTACTAAACTGATTAACTGGCTCGCTGACTGGCTGGCTGACTGACTGACATACTACTAAACTGATTAACTGGCTCGCTGACAGTCTGGCTGACTGACTGACATACTACTAAACTGATTAACTGGCTCGCTGACTGACTGACTAGCTCGAAGACTGGCTCGCTTACAACTCACTGACTAGCTTGTGACTGACTACTAATAATATCTAATTTTTAAACCTGCTAATAAACATTTCCCTATCGAATTGTACTTGTTTTTCGCACAGTATTTCTCTGAGTTGTTTTTGTAGGTTTTTTGTGCTTCTTTGTTGTTGTTTGTTTCGGGGTTGTTGTTTTTAGTGGGTGTGTGTGTGTGGTGGGGGGGGGGGACACGCGTGTATTAGAACTGATAACAACGTTATATAACTTGGAGAAAATGTTGTCTATTTGGGATATTTCTGAATTTAGTAAACGTTAAATTGGCTCCTCCCGTTATGAAGTAAATTTTCACATCCTGGCAAAGCAGCTGGCGAGTTTTCACCATGTATTTCCATCATTCTACCCACAATATTAATTTTAATCGATGTATAAATGCGTAGTGATTTGTTGAGGAACCCTATAGAGATATAGTTATCCAGATTTGAGCAGTTTCATTTAATTCGGAGAAAATATTCAGCTTTCCTCGCCCCGCCTCTTCGAAAAATGGAAGCCCGTACACCATCCAAGTTCATCACCGTGCCATAACTGTGCTAACATATAAGGCTCATAGTTTACTTGTCCTCCCCGTTAACAAGAACCCATGTTCCAGTACATGTTTTTCTTTAGCAGTAGCTGATAAAAGAAGACGTACGCCGCTAGCGTAAATAAACTGCTGTCTGCGGATATTCCATCTACTTCAGGGGAAAAGTAGCGGGCCATCCGCTTGATCCACCGTGTCACTCGCAGTGCCCGGACTCTCATCACACGTTGCTTTAGTGTCTCAGAGGTTAAAAACCAGCACCTTTGGTGATCCCATCGGGGAATTAGCTACCTGAAAGGCCGACGTAATTTTTTCAGCGCCTATTAACGACTTAATCTGCAAATAGGAGGGGGATTTCCTGCCGTAGACGTTCCTTAACCTATGATTACGGGATTCACTCATCCGTCCGGACTAAATTAGCGAGGGTTGTTCCGGACAATTCACCTGTCAGAATCATGTGACCGAGCTGGCTAACAAGACTATACGTGGAAACGGGAGGTGCTTCTCCAGCTCACGCTAGATGGCCTGTCAACTATCAATGCTTGATCGAGCCAAGTAACCCGACTCGCGAGTCTTGCCTTCCGTGCTAGTGGCTGGCGGGTTGTTTTTCATTCTTCGTGTCCTAAGGGAGTCCATCCCACTAGAAATTGTACAAAACAAGAAGAAGAAAAAATAGAAAAAATAAAACAGTTGTATTTTTTTTCTAGTTAAAGGTGTTCATTCGACCGTATATGATTTCACATATGAATGATTCTGTATGGTAAACGCGTATAAAAACAGCAATAAACAATAATTTTCTTATTTTGAAAATAACAATGGGGTAATGAACAGTGAGGGAACCAATACTAATGATGACGCTAATGATGAGGATAATGATGATGATGCTGACAGTAATAATAAAAAGGTTGGTGATAATAATAGCAATGCTATTCAATTAATAATAGTAATATTACTCACGACAATAAAAACACTGATCTAAACAGGTTGTTGTAATGTTGAAGAGTGTACAATTGTCACAACCTTTTGGTACACTTGACGTTACCTATAAAATATGTCAAACATAGAAAACAATTATTTTTATCTCCTCGTTCTTCCAAATTATTTTAATTTTGCCAAATGTCTAACCTTGCCGGCCAGTTACACGGTTTAATCTTTGTATCTTCAAATCAAGAATCGTAGCTCATAATCCGCCAGCCATAATGGTGATGACGATATATAGAACACTTTATTATTGTGTGCATATGGTGACACTTAAAAAAAAATCTTTATTTCTTTTTTCTTGTTTTCTTTCTTTCTTTTTCTTTTTTTATTGCTTCTTTTCATCCGTCCTTCCATTTTTCTAAGCCTTTCCCACAGCTGGGGTGTCGTTAAACAAACATTCATTAATTCATTCATTTTCTCTTCATTCTGATTTCCAGAATGATCTTGTTGAGAGTTTTTCGAGTGTTATTTTTGGTGGGTTTCCTTTTTGTTTTTGGTTTGTCTGATGATTGTTTTGGTAGGTTTTGGTTTTGTATATTAGTTTTCATTAAATTCATCTTCTTAGACATAGTGAAGGTTTTTTTATATACAAATATGTACATCATCTAGAGTAATGGCATATGTAGCATCCGTAAAATGTATATAAAAATAATGTATAATATATGATACGTGTAATATAAAGCAATGATCCTTGACTTCGCTCTTGTTTCTGAGGACAATAACAAATGTCAGTGTGGGCGTGTTATATCCAACGTCAAACAGCAAGGAGCTTCTGTAGACATTAAAACAACCACAAGAAATTCTAAATGTCAACCCATAAGTACTGTGCGATAGTTATTCACCTTTATACTCACACGATGAACTAGTTCACTCCCCACCCCCGCCCCTTTCCTTTCTCTCCTTTGAATTCCATTCCATTTCTTCTCGATCTGGTAACTTCTCCTATCTTTCAACTTTTGACGCTGTCCATCTCCACATCCCAGTCCTTATCTCTCCAACGGCAACATGTGCTTGTCTCTTCTGGCTATCCGTGCCAAACACCTGTCATTCCCCATCAGCTTTTAGCTGTGAGCTTAGTCTGACCACTTCGGTGAGTGTTCAGTAGTTACTTCTGGCATTATTAAGAGACAGTTTTAACCACCTACGATGCACCCCTACTACCGGCGGTCGTTAGGCAGTGCCGTGGGTCAGACCAGCTTTATTAGCGGCAGAGGACGAAGATGTCAGGTGGGTGCAGGGAAATACACAGAGACTGCACCCATGGAGGAAGCTGAGACAGGTAGGCGATATTGTGGACAGCTCAGAAGACAGAGACGGAGGAAACTGATAGTAAGGGTCGAAAGAGATTGAAATCGTGGGAGAAATTAGACCAGAGCTCACTAACTAGTTCACCTTTACCTTATATCAAAATAGTTAAATGTTCTGTGACGCATGCTTATAAGTAACAGTCAAATTTTACCATGGACTCCCAAATGCAAAGATATATATCATTATGGTATGTTGTGGCTGCAGTAGCGTTGATACAAACAAATATATTTTAATGTGGCATGGCACTATTGATTACTGCATGCAGTTCAATACAAGTTCAACGTCAGAATATATACTGTGAAAAATACAACATTATCGGCAAGGTCATGTGACAACTAGTAGTTTATATTTACAGCTATGTAATATAGTTCGCCATGTATATTGTATGAATATAGAAGAGAGCATCGAAAATTGTCAAACTTATGCCCAATTATTTTGTTCTTTATACAACAAAATATATTTGCAATCAATCAATCAACTAGTTTTACGGATTACTCTCCCTTGAAAATTATCGTGCAAGCAAATCAAAATTGTTAAGACTACGGAAATGTTCAGTTAGCTACCCTCATGTCAGAGCACCGCCCCATGCTGCTGTTATACACGTGGCAGTATACGACTTATACAGTTGTTATCTGTTAGTACTAACAATAACAAGCAACTTCAAACCAATGGGCTATTTAAATACTACAGAGCCGATCCTACTTATAATCATCAAAGAAACATTTCAAAAGGCAAATAAAAATTTTGTTTTATTATTATAAATATTTATTATTATTTTAAACTATTTACTAAAGCGGTTTCTTCATGAAGGTGTTCTTTTGAAAGTAAAAGATAAAAAAGAAGACATAAAAAATAAAATACAAGTGTATTAACTGTTTTTCTAATGTCCATTTCGAAGTGAGATGTGGTTCAATAGACATATAAGCATTCCTTTCTCTTTGCGTTGTCTGTTTCGCAGTCTCGTTAAAAACGCTCTTTAAAGTAACACAGTTGTAAAGTACAACATTGTGTGACGACAATAAAAAAGGGTGGATTAGGTTTGTTCATTGTTCCAACTATGTCAAACGGGAAAACAAGGTCATACTCATTAAATATTAAACCAATGTGTTTTATTCTTCACGGTAATTGTCCCCTTTTGTATTTGCTCCCATTTTTTTCTTTTAGCTTTGACAAATGTTTCTCTAATTTACCCTATTAATTATGCTTATTTCAGGAGAAATAGACCGCACCACGTAGATTGCGTAGCACACATGACGTTACTGGTCTCGCCCCACGTCACATGTACAAAGATGGTGGCAGCATTCGGCGGATTATAATGTGTATGGCAAGCGGCGTGTAATTTAGCGATATTAATCATGGGTAATTGATGATACTTCAAATAATGTATGCAAATTAATAGTGTTGTTGCTGATCTGACGGGGACAAGTGTCAGGCGTAGCAATCTCGACATTTCCAGTTCTGCAAGGTTAAATCCTTTATGCCCGGTGCTTGCCGATCGAATGCTCCCGGGGAGAGCCGAAGCTGGTCGTCGTTGGCACTCGGGTGTAATCAGTGGTTATAAAAGTCGTTAGCTCTTTAATCGGAAGGAGAGACACCAGATAATTCGATCAGCCTAATATTGTGTCGTTGTCCCTCTCTTCTGTCAGCAAACTGTCCCCGTAATTACACAAGTGGCATCTGTCTGCATGCTTGCCACGACCAGAAGCCATCAATAACGCCAAGTTGTTTCCCCTAGTTTGGAAGTCTTTAGGATTGATGAGTTAGCTGTGTGCCCTATCGTTGCGTTGGCGTTTTGGACGCCGCGTTTTTAATTTATTTCCGATTTGTGTGTTTAACGGACGAATCATTTCTCCTACCAGTCAGATGTTAACACGGATATTGCTGTTGATTGTACATTTGTAATCGCGACTTTCTGGCCAAGATTAAGTAATCCAAGTGATGGTGGTAACGACCCTTATCTGAAGCAAGTTAATGTCAAAAGTGTCCTGTAAAGCACGAGCGAAGTTGAAATTTATATTTGAAGCTGGAATTGTAATGAGAGATATTTTAACAGTATTGTGTAACAATGACGATAAGTTCACGGTAACAAAGCTGATGATGATGACGGTGATGATATCTCAAATTTGTTTTTCGATCTTTTGTTTTCTCAAGTTTTTTGTTTTGCTTAATGTTGATCCATCTGGTGAAAGGAGCACATATAATAAAAAAAGCGTTTTTTTAAAATCTGAACGATTAGAGTGAATGTAGTAAAAACAGAAGAATAAGCCCCACCCCACCGCAAAACCGATCTACCCCATCTAATTTATTCGATACTTTCCAGAAAGGTGTCTGGTGCTGGATTACGTTTATATAGCAGTGAACAGGAATCTACAAGTAGCCATAAGGAAAGAAAAATAAGCGAATTTACTCTTGCAACTGCTAGTTGTACCTTTTCTAAATTATCTGCGTTTAATTGGGAACAGCCATCCCAGACCTCTGAAGTATAGGACGGGGAGAATTAAAGTACTATATATTCACATTAGAGTTTGAAGATTTTGAATATGAACATTTTAAATATGACCTGATCATTTTGCATCATCTGCTAAAGTTAAACTAAATGTTTATGCATTTTTGATTTATTTAAAGTTGTTACCAACTACAAGGCATGGTTCATTAATCAGTTTGATTAGAGAAAACAACACTACATTAGTTTTATTAAGATTAAAGATAACTAACCATTTGTTTGACCATTCATAAAATTTCAATACATAAATATTTAGATGCGTTCTATAATTGATTTATTTGATGATATTCCAATATTTGTATCACCTACAAACAACATTGTTACACAGTCTAATTCATCAGCAATATCGATAACATAAATAAAAAATAATAATTGACCTAAAACGGATCCTTGAGGTACTCCAGCCTTTAGAGTTCTATAATTTGATCTAGTTCCATTTATAAACACTCTTTGTTTCCTATTAGAATTATTATTGCTAATCCATTTTAAAAGATCGTCTCTAATGCCATACTGTTTAATTTACAGATTAATCCTCTGTACCATATTCGATCAAAGGCCTTGGACATGTCACAGAAAACTGCACAGAAATAGTCTTTATTGTCCAGCGATTTACAAACTTTATTATTATTATACGATTCAATTAACTGGTACACGGTGCTGTGGTTAGGTCGGTAAGCACAATGATACTGGGGTTTTAGTGAACATACGTTCCTTTCCTTTCTTATTAATACAAGTATTAAAGATCTGGCCATAAACAGTATCTCCTTGCAGTTTGTTTGTACGATATGTGCAGCGTGGGTTAATGGAATGACCTCTAGCTCACTTTGTTACCTCTCTTTCCGGTCGGTGTCTTCCATGTTACATTGTAAGTACTTGAGGTTGATATTAGAATATCGTTTTTAAAATCACCTTCCCTTGAGATTGTCTCTGATCTGAATATTACTCGTATGTAGCTGTTTACACAACCTGACCCACAGAACACCAAGGTCATACCTCAGTGCTATCGTTTCCCAGGAAGGCTGAGTCTTGTACTTTGCACTGGAAAATAATAATCTATTAAATAAAATAGGGGATTTCTCACATTACAAGGTGTGAGGTTATTGTAAGCATCTTGACAGAAAACCTTCTGTTGGGGAAGGGTTTTTTTCGGTGACTGGACTTGAGAAAAAGAACTACTAATACCAGATATAACCATATGGGATAGTATGGGGGAGGAGCAGGGCACATTTATTCAATATCCATAGAAATAAATTAAATACTAACTAGTATCCTGGGGTCAATTTCACAAAACATCGTAAGTTTACGTCTGCGACTATCATTATATAGCGGGCACACATTTACAAGGGTTTAACATCTATTTCACGAAGAAAATGACATCATTACGGAAAATGAAACATTTTAAGGACAAACGAAAATTAAATACGTGCACATCTAACTATATTTGTTGTACTGTAATAGTAATAAGAATTGTGGTTTAGTCGTAGATTTACGTTTACGTGCACAACTAGGCTTACTACAATCAACACCTCCACTACTACTACTACTACTGCTGCTGCTGCTGCTGCTGCTGCTGCTGCTGCTGCTGCTACTACTACTACTACTACTACTACTACTGCCACTACTAGTAATAATAGTAGAAGTTGTAGTAGTAGTACTACTAATTGCACTACTGGTAGTAGTAGTACTAGTACTAGTACTAAAATCAAATTTGAACCTTATATTAAAATATTTAAGAACTGATGTTATTTATCTGCGTGTGGGTTGTTCCTTTGTGACAAGCTTATTGTTACGGATTTCTATATGTTTTTTACTATGGTATACACACAAAAACAGCAGTGGTGATTTAAATTTATTGCTTTAGAAAATATGAATGCATACTTGAATATGAACAAGCATAATAAAGATCCATAATATTTTTTGAATTGCGAGAACACAATATTCGAGTCCCTTTCTTTATACTAGTGGGATGTTTTTTTCATTAGAGTTATCGTGTCGCGAGCTTCTGTTCTCTGGTGAAACCCGATAACGTGCCTCCAGGGCCGGGCTGTCAGGTGTGCTACCTGGCGGTGCCACTTCAAAGGCGGGAGGTACACCACTGTGGCTTCAATCACTTAATAACTATCCAAATAGTGAAAAAAGAAAAACGCATCTTAACTGGCAATACTTGGCTTTGAACTGTCACTCAGACGGGTAATAATTCATCACCTTTTTTCCAATTGCCCGAAACCCGAGACTAAGACCATTCTGTTAAGTTATGTTGTTTTTTCTTTACACAAAATATGTTTACACGCATTAACCAAAGCCAGACCTGTTTCCCTTGCTATGTTATTGCCATAATCGGCGGCAAGTGTTAGTGGGGGTTTTCTTGAACGGCTTTTACCTGCGTCGTGTTGATTCTGTGTACCTTGTTTTTCGGCTCCTTTGATCTTCGCCGTACGTTGCGACTAGCTGCACCTGGACACGTGGTGTAGGAACATAATTATGTAGAAATATGTCTGTGATGTTGTACCTAGTCACGCTAATTTATTGTAATTATGTTTGTGTTTAATAAGTAAGTGAACAGTCACTAAATGCGGAATGTGACAATCACAATTCACCCACCAAAGATTACTAATACTAGTAATGGAAATAAATGTTTTCAGGTAAACATCTTAAGAAAAGAGAAATACACAATAAAAGAAACAAAAAGAAAACTTTCACCCAAAAGAAACAAGTTACAATTACAAGGAAAAAATTACTGAATGAATGAATTAAAGAATAAGTGGATGGATGTTTGACGGCATGAAAAACACATCATCTGTTGGATGTCAAACAACTGTAAGTAAACAAATTAAAGGGACATACCCTAGTTTCAGTTCATGAAAATTAACATTAAGTTTAGTTTAATTTACAAACCTGTAACACATTTTTATAAAGTTACAATTGAGTGAAACATGAGTCTTTAACTTTGAAATGGTGAAATACCCTCTAAAATAGAATAAAACTCGACTACATAACTGTTACTTCTCAGAGGCACGTGCTTTTTAAAAAATATGAGAAATGCATTTTGTGGTATTAAGAAACATCAGGATGACCAAAAACACTTTGAATGTACTTAAATGGATACTTTAAACAATAAAATTTAAGTAAAGTATGATTTCTGTTATAAAAAAAAACCGCCTCCAATAATCAAAACTGTGTTTAAAAACTAGGGTATGTCCCTTTAATAATAACTGATGTTAATTAAAAACAAAACAAAAAACTATATTTATAATAAAAAGCAGTGTAAACATTTGTTCAAAATACAAATATCACAGTTAAGTATATTTAAAATATATATTTTTTTTTTTTTCATTTCCAAAATCAACTGACGGTGGACTCAAAACGATTACTGGAAGGAAGGAATGTTTTATTTAACGACACCCTCAACACATTTTAATTATGGTTATATGGCGTTGGATATATGACTAAGGATTACGCAGAAAATGGGAGAGGAAACGCAATGCTGCCACGCAAGGGGCTACTCTTTCTGATTAGCAGAAAGGGATCGTTTATATATAGCACGACCTTTGTTACATCAGTTGTGGATCGCTGACTGGAACGAAACATTGCCCAATGGGCCCACTTTTGGGGATCGATCCTAGACCGGCTGCGCATCAGGCAAACGCTTTACCAATGGGCTAGTCCCCCACTCTACATTACTGGTAGCAAATAGTTTCTTGTTTTTTTTAAAATAAAAGTTTGTGTTTTGTTTAACGACAACACTAGAGCACATCGATGTTAAACATAAACGTAGTCATAAAAAAGAATACCAACTATATTTTTCAATTAGCAGCAAGGAATCTTTTATATACTCTTTCCCGCAAACAAGATAGCACATACCACGGCCTTTGACCAGTTATGATGCACTGGTTATAACGAGAAAAAAGCCAATCAGTTGAATTGATCCATCGTGGTGGTTTGATCCTGTATCAGATGACTGCGCGATCACCAAAGTGTGGCCTATCGTCAGAGTGCACTGATGGTGTTCACATGGCAGTGCCGGATTTATAAGGGGAAAAGGGGCACTTGTCCCGAGCCCCCC